>ML287154.1:5091-25913 GCA_005239495.1 Nicotiana undulata
GACCTTATGAGTGATGTGAGGAGTCATCCAGGCCTTATGAGTGATGTGAGGAGGCTTCCAGGCCTTATGAGTGATGTGAGGAGGCTTCCAGGCCTCATGAGAGAGATGAGAAGGCTTCCAGGCCTTATGTTATTATTGCGCTTGGGCTGTAGGAGCCCCTCCGGAGTCTGTAACGCACCCCCAGTGAGCGCCGGTACCGATTGAGTGATAATGATTGCCCGCGCGGCTGATACTGAGTGATTGAGGGAATGCCTGAGGGCATCTGTTATGAGAAATGATTTTGGCCCGAAGGGCACTTTTATGATGATTTTACTATGTTTTCAAGCTATGATTTACTTCATTTTCAAACTGGTTTTACTGAGGATTTCACTAAGATATACTGATATTGTACTTGTTTTTCAAAGGAGTTTGGAACTGGTCTTTGAACCTATGAAATTGCTGAATACTACTTGGTGACTTGGTGTTTTACTGGCTTTTGTGAAATGGTGTATCTGTTTGTATGCTTTATATTTCTTTGACTGTGATTTCTTTTCATTACTACTGGGTTGGCGTACTCATAAAGACTCCATGTGCCTCTGTGCACAGATCCAGGTACCAGCTCTCAGCAGTAGCTGACGCAGGTTCGATAGCAGAAGTTCACGGGATTTCGAGGTAGCTGTCCAGCGTCCACAACTTCTCCATTTCCCTTCCTTGTTTAGCTTTAGCATTTGATTCAGAGATATACATTATAGTTTTAGCAGAGTTAGATTTATTTATTCGTAGATGCTCATGACTATTGACTCCAGTTCTTGGGAGGTGGTTTAGAATATTATGGGGACGCTAAGACTTATTTATATTATTTATGCTATGGTTGCTTGCTGATTATCTAATTGTGAACTGTTATGATTGAACAAAAGCGTAGTAAAGTGATGGTCGGCTAGCCTAGTTCCACGATAGGCGCCATCACGGCCTGTTAGGATTTGGGGTCGTGAGACTACCTGTATGAAGTCCATGTTGGTATATTCACATATCACAAGATCCTGCATTACATATTCAAGCAAAAGGAGTTGAGTTAAAGGCAACATAGGTGGTTAGAATTATTAAAGGATTATGATGTTGATATCATATACCACCCCGGTAAGGCAAACGCCATGGCTGATGCATTAATTTTGAAATCTATGGGCAATTTGCGGCATGTGAAAAACATATGTTAGATGTGGCCAAGGACTTGTACCGATTGGCTAATTTAAGTGTACGATTGATTGATATCGGTAGAGAAGGATCCAGAGTTCGAAATGCTGTTGAATTCTTACTAGTAGTCGAAGTAATGACACGACAATTTGAAGACTCGGACTTGGTGAAAATAAGGAAAAGCACTTCATGTCAAAGGGAACAGGTATTCGATTTATCTGAGGATAGGGTCCTTAGATATAAAGACTGGTTATGTGTGCCCGATATTGCAGGAATCCAAGAGCAGATCATGGCATAGATTCATCAGTCTCGATATTTTGTTCATTCGGGGTCAACAAAGATGTCTCACGATCTTTGACAGCTATACTGGTGGCACAACATGAAGAGGGACATTACTGAATAAGTCTCTCGGTGTCCGAATTGCCAACAAGTCAAGGTTAAATATGAGAAACCGGGAGGATTGCTGCGAAGTATGGAACTTCTGACCTGGAAACTGGAAGTGATCAATATGGATTTCGTTACTAGATCACCACAATCACGTCGAAGATTTGATTCCATTTGGGTCATCGTGGACGAACTCACCAAATCAGCCAATTTCCTACCAGTAAATACTACCTTCTCAGTTGAGGATTATGTCAATCTATACATTAGGGAGATAGTTTGACTCCATAGGGTTCCGTTTCCCATCATATTAGACAGAGATGCCCAATTTACCACTAATTTTTGGAGGTCATTTCAAAAAGGGTTGGGTACTGGGATCAACCTTAGCACAACGTTCCATCCACAAACAGACGACTAGGCCGAACGAACTATTCAAACACTCGAGGAAATGTTACAAGCCTGTGTTTGGACTTCAAAGGAAATTGGGAGGACCATCTACCACTCATCGAATTTGCTTACGACAACAACTACCATACCATTATTCAAATGGCACCATATGAGGCCATATATGGACGGAAGTGCAGATCTCCTATCGGCTGGTTCGAAGTTGGTGAAACAAAGTTTTGAGTCCTGAGTTGGTGCAACATGTATTAAAAAACGTGAAAACAATTGGAAGTTGATTATTGACCGCTCAGAGCATGAAAAGTCATATTCGGACAACCGATGCCTAGATTTGGAGTTCGTTTAGGGAGACTGGTGTTCCTGAAGGTGTCATCTATGAAAGGCGTGATGATTCAGTAAGAAAGGAAAACTCAGGCCTCAAAATATATGACCATATCGAGTTACTCAGAAGGTCGTTCAAGTGACTTATAATCATGAATTGCCCCTGGAATTAGAGGTAGTGTATTCGGTATTTCACATGTATATTCTTCAGAAGTGATTGAGCGATCCATCCCGCATAACCCATATTAAAGATATTGATCGGGTCCAAACCCACACTACTATTGAGTAGCGAAGTGGTCGATGCAATAATAACCCAACTAAGGTCGGTATTGGTCGGGATCAAATCCACATCGAGTTAATAATTATAATTAGGTTTATATCTAAGTGAGATGCAAGTTTTGGCTCTAATTGTACTTCCACAAACTTGGTTGGTATTCTACTTCTATTTTTACTGTATTGATTGCAATTAATAAACTAAGGACAATATTTTTGTTTTGGGGTTTTCAAATGTTTAAAGAGGACATAGGGTCGTGACTTCTACCTAGGTGGTTATCTAACGGGTTGTAATTTCGAGGGCATGCATGATTAGTTGGGATTGTAATATAGTTATCACACCAGGGTACTCACTCTATACCTCTCGTTAGTTTGAGTGATTTTTCCTAATTTGGCTTTCTCAAGTCCAAATGGGTATTTGTACAAATCAAGTGGCTCATGTCGAGTATTAGTATCTCTAGGTTTAACCCTTTAATTGGGGATATCAATTTCTTGAGTTCACCCCAATTCCTTGTTAGCCAAGTTTTCCTAGACTTAGTCTCACTTTCTCAAGTAGAGACTAATTCATTTAGGCATGAATCAATGTTTGAAATCATTAATTCTTGAGTTCTAGCAAGAACTAGGCTAAATATCACTAACCCAATTAAACAAGACCTAAATCAAACACCCATTAAATACCCACACTAGGGTTAGGTCATAACTCTAGCTATGGGTTTAGCTACTCATGGAAATTGCAGAAATTAAAGAATAATTGAAGATAGAATCCATAATATTAGATTATGGGATGAAAATCTAGTGTTTAGGGATGATCTAGAACAAAATTACCGAAAGAATTAAAGAAAATCGTTACAGGTGCTCTCCTAAAACATAACTTGACCTAGAAATGATAAAAAGTTTTATTTATACTAAGCTGACAATATCTAACAAAAATGCCCTTGCGGTGGTTGTGTAATCGCACACTTGCTTTTGCGGCTGCATAATTGTGGTGCGGCCCACGTTCTTCAACTTTGAGTTTTGGCTTTGGATAGACTTTTGAGGACCGCACAATTCTGAGTGCGGATTATGCAGCCGCATAAAAGTGATGTGGTCCGCACTTTCTTGACCTTGGGATTGAGATAACTCTTTGAATCTTCATTCCTACGGACCACACAATTGTGTGTGCGGCCGCACTTGAAATCCTGAGCACAAATATGGTGCGGTCCGCACCCCCTTCATTTTGCCGAAATGGCAACTCTCTAAATCTCCTTTACTGCAGACCGCATAATATTGACTGCGGTCGCACAATGACTTTTGCGGCTGCACAATATTTGTGTGGTCCGCACTTCTTGATTTTCACAAAGCCAATGTCACGACCCGATTTACCCTCCGAAAGGTATCGTGACGGCACCGAGTCTCTACGACTAGGTAATCCTAAATGTGTGGAATGATATTAAACAAAAACAATAAGTAAAGACAGAGTAAGGTAAATCTACTAAGTAAAACATCGACACTCGGCATGTACAAGAAAAATTCCCAAAACCCGGAACGTCACTTTTAAGTCATAAGATCTATACCGTAATAGCTCTATACAACGAGAAAGAAATACATAAAAGTCTCTATCTGACTGGAATGGAAGGTGACTCAGAGGATTCTGCAGACGCGGCAGAATTACCTTACGGTCTCCTCAAGAAGCTACGTCGACCACTAGCCACGGGACTAAGAGCTGGAACATGGATCTGCACACGAAAAACATGTGCAGGAAAGGGCATGAGTACACCACGTTCGGTACCCAGTAAGTGCCAAGCCTAACCCCAGTTAAGTAGTGACGAGGTCAGGTCAAGGCTCTACTGGATTTTTTAAAAATTTAAACAGTTTAAATAGTGAGGAAAGGAAATAAGTTCTAAAGTAAACAGTTCAAATGAATAATATGAATTAAACAACAAAGTGGAGCTCTCGGCTCAGTACAATGTATCTCACAGTGGAAACTCCCAGGATACCATCCTGTAGTTCCAAATATAATCATGCAGTACAGAGGGGGGGGGGGGGGGGGGGGATCTCCCAGAATACGTCTGTAGTCCCAAATTTAAATATGCAGTATTGGGGGGATCTCCCGGAATATGTCCGTAGTCCCCAATTTAAATATGCAATACAGGGAGGATCTTCCAGAATGCGTCTGTAGTCCCCAATTTAAATATGCAGCGCGAAGTAAATGCCAAATAAACACCAATTCTAACAGTACATCAAGATACAGGTAGGAAAGCAGGGAAAAACTAGCTAAACATGGCACATAGGGTGTCAATTAAGCAATTCAATATGAAAACAATAGGCATGCTTCCCTAATCTAAGATGAACAATTAAACACGTAGAAATGATGAAATAGAAGTACAAGGCACTGTATAATTTTTGAAGAAAAAGTGAGATTTTTACATAAATGGCCCGTGTACGTACTCGTCACCTCGCGTACACGGCGCCCACACAACAATTATATTAAAACAACCTAAGGGAAAGTCCCCAACACGGAGTTAGGAAAGCCACTTACCTCGACTGCTCTACTAAACTCGAAACCACGTTCTTTCCACGAGTACCCGACTTCGAATGACCCAAATCTATTCAATTCAATTGCATAATGTAAATATCACTTTAAGAAAGCAATCTAGCTAATTAGTTCGAAGCTAATACGCAAAAATTAGGAAAATTGCCCAAAAGGTCCCTCGAGCCCACGTCTTGGAATCAAGTTAAAGTTACAAATATAGAACACCCATTCACTCGCAAACACACTCGAACAAGAATCATAGAAATCCGACATTAAAATCCCATAAAATGCTCGAATTTCTACTTGGGGAACGTTTCTCCCATTATTCTAATTTTTCTACCAATTTCCTTGATTAGATTGAAGAAATTGTTATAAATTAATGATATATAAGTGAAATAGGATTAGGAATCGTTACCTATGAGTCTTCTCTTCAAAACCCACTCAAAATCGCCTAATCCCGAGCTCCAAATCATTTTTAGAAGATATGAAATTCAAACCTTCGAATTAGATGTTATCTGCCCAGCGATTCCGCACCTGCGACCCATTGGGCCGCACCTGCGGTCCCCCGCCTGCGAAAAAGACATCGTAGGTGCGGAAACTCATTAAAGGGCTGGGGGTCGCACATGCGGTCTCTAGGCCGCGCCTACGGCTCCGCACCTGCGAGCCCAACTGCCTAGGCCCAAAATCGCACCTGCACAGCATACACCGCACTTGCGTATCCGCACCTGCGGCTCCCCTTCTGCAGATGCGAAACACCAGAACCATCAATGCTTCAGCTGGTGTTTAAGCCTAAATTCTTCCCGTTAAACACCGGAAACACCCCCTGAGGCCCCCCGGACCTCAACCAAAACTGCCAACCAGCCCTAATACCTCATCCAAACTTAGTCGAGTCTTCAATATACATCACAAAACACCAAATTTACCAATTATACATGGATTCAAGCCTAAGAACTTATGAAATTTACAAAATCCAAAAACGATGCCGAAACACGTCAAATCTAGTTCGAATGACCTCAAATTTTGCACACAGGTCATAAATGACACTACGGACCTGTTGTCACTTTCGGAATTCCATTCCAAACCCGATATCAAAATTTCACCTATCAGCCGGATTCGCCGAAATTCTAACTTTCGCCAATTCAAGCCTAAATCTACTACAGACCTCGAAAACACATTTCGAACATGCTCTACCTAGAAATCACCCAACGGAGCTAAAGGAGTCGGCGGAATTCCATTCCGGACCCATCTTCACACAGTTCCAGCAACGGTCCGATTTCTAAAACTTAAACTCATATATATGGACCATGTGTCCAAAACCTCTCCAGAATTCACAACTAATCATTCCGACAAGTCCCAAAAGCAGATACAAACTTGGGGAGAATAATTATTAGGGGATCGGGGCGCTAAATCTCAAAACGGCCGATCGGGTTATTACAGCCAAGTCTCTAAACTTTTTTTGCGGTCGCATACAAAATCATGCGGTCCGCACAGTTGACCTATTTGTCCTGTTTTGGTTAGTTTGAGAACATTTTTAAAGTGATAAAAGGTACAAAGAAGAAAAAGAAATGAAGAAAACCAAAGGCTTATTGTTCACACACAACGTAAAAATAAGCTAACAAATTAAAAAGAAGCTACCAAAGTAAATAAGAAGTTATTCTACTAAGGAAAAACAAACTAAAGACGTTATGCAGTAAACTACGAAAGGTAAATATAAAAAATGAAGTAAATCGAATATATACATAATGGAAATGAATATATACATCAAATGGGGAAAAATATATACATACCAAAGAGAAAATAAAGATAAAGAAAAAATAGTGTAATGGTTATTACATACCAAATGTCAATTTCAATCAAAATGAACCACCCCCAAATGAAAACAAGCATTGTCCTCAATGCTTAATAAAAATAAGAACAGGGAAAGGGGTAGAGAGTAAAGAAAACTCCCTATATGGTCTCAATCTGCATGGGGTCCTCAGCCTGTGTGGTGTCCTCATCCTGCATGGGGTCCTCAGCACCCCCTATCTCCTTTAATTGTATCTCATCTTCTCTGGGCTGAGGGACTACTGGGTTGCTGAGCATCTGTATCAACTCCTCAATAGTGTGTGTAGTTGCAGCCGGCTCCTCAGACTGGCCGGGTGCTGCCTCTGATGTCTCTAGCACTACTGTATGTGCTGTTGGGACTAACTTCTCTATGAGTAGGTCCAATAGAAGATCTCCGACAGAAGAAATCTTTTCAACCTCTTTGCGCAGCTTGTCTACCAAATCCTTTAATTCCTGAGTCTTTCGCATCTTTTTGACTTGCTTTCCCAAATCCTTGATCACCTTCCCATACATAACTAGAGTCTCTAGGATGACCTTCTGGTTGTCCAGAATTTTCTCCAATGCTTCCTCCACTGGAAGAGGTACCCGAGGTGCTACTGGGGTTGATGAATGTGCTGCAACAACACTAGATATGGCAGTCAGCTTTGTGGTAGCTGCCGGCATCCAGTTGTTGAGACTCGCCAGTATTTGGGAGACTCGCAGTGCAGTCTGAGGGTAAATAGATGAGGCCGGTACTGATAGCCTAGTTGAAGAAGATGGTCCATAGGATGAAGGAGGCATGGATGTTGTTCAAACTCGCCAGCATTTGGGAGACTCGCAACGCAGTTTGAGGGTAAGTAGATAATGTCGATACTGATAGTCTAGCTGAAGAAGATGGTCCAGAGGATGAATGAGGCATGGCTGTTGTTCTGGTGGAAGTACCGGTTGCTGTGGAGGGCTCGACAACTGAACCAATAACCACAACTACTAGCTCTTTAGACTAGCCAGCAGAGGTACTAGGTTTACCCTTGAACTTAGGGTTGTCAGCTCCCTGGAGGTGGTACCATGAAAAAGGATTCTTTACCTTCACCTCTACATAAAAGTGCCTCGATTCCACCCCTTGATCTTGGAAGTACTTTGTGAGGATATTGGGGTAAGGATATGACCTCTCCTCCTTCTGGACCGCATTGAATATGTTGTAAGACATCAGGGCTCCCACATTTATAGGGTACCCGGCCATGATGGAAGCCAATAAAATTGCATGGGGAATTGGGAGGATGTTTTCATGGAGACAAGGATCAAGCCAGCTGTACACGAATGTTTGCCACCCTTTGGCTTCAAAGTTTAGGGTGGCTCGGACTATTTGAACCCTTACTGTGAGCCATGAAGGTGTTGTCCCTAGGGCTGCCAAAATCTCAGCTAGCCATAGGTGAACTGCATCAACCATAACTAGTTTATTCAAATATTGTGCCGCTTCTACTTCCTCAAATCCCACATATTGGTTCAGTGCATGAGCATCAAAGAGGATTTTCAAATTCCAAACTTTTTTCACCTTTACCCTTTTTGATGTGAGCAACGTTGGCATAGAACTCTTTGACCAGGTACTCATTTGCATATTGTATACTAGAGGTGAACCATTTCCATCCTTTTCGTTCTTGGAATTGCTTGAGGACATTGGGGATGTGCTTTCTCAAATCTTTCGTCAAGAATTTCGTCGATTATGTTAGCTCCGTTGGATGATTTCATGGTTAGAAGCGTGTCCGGAATGTGTGTTCAAGGTATGTAGTAGATTTAGGCCACACTTTTGAAGTGTGGCTTCTAAGTCAACACATAAAAAGCGTGGCCATAAGTCAAAGGTTACGATAGTTTATGCCACCCCCTAAAAGTGTAGCCTAAAGTCATAAAGCGTTGCCTGTGATCAAATGCTACACTTCTTGGCATTTTAGGCTACACTTTTCAGGGGTGGCTATAGGCCTAAAATGTTGTATTGAATCTCCCTACACGTTAGTTAAGCATGAGGAAAGAATAACAGGTAAAGTGGAACAACGGCCTAGAAACTCATACCTGAGGTGTGAAGGCAAGGGCTTTAACTCCAATGTGGGAGGCTCCTCGATTGAGGGCCTTGTTAGTGGAGTCTTCCTATTTTCAAGATCCAAGGAAAGTTTCTAGGGCCCATATGTATATGATCCCATTCCTTGCAACGCATTGACACATTCTACAAAACCCTGCTTCTCATCCTCATCATGATTCAACAACACAACTTCCAATGTATCTTTAACATTAATCATAGAACTTGTGTCATCAACAATTACGTCGGTCACAAGATCCACGAACAAACACACTTCATTGTTATTAGGATTCCTCATTGATTTACAAACATAGAACACAACGTTTTCATCGTCCACCCGGAAGGTGAGCTCACCAGCTTCCACATCGACTAAGGCCTTCCCTGTAGCTAGGAAAGGTCTCCCCAAAATGATTGGCACCTCATAGTGAACCTTACAGTCAAGTATCACAAACTCTGCAGGAAAGATGAACTTGTGGACCTAAACTAACACATCATCAATTATCCCCAATGGCCTCTTCATTGTCCGGTCCGCCATTTGCATCCTCATGGATGTGGGTCTTGGTTGCCCAATCCCAAATGTCTTGAACACAAAATAGGGCATCAAGTTAATGTTTGGCCCCAAGTCACATAAAGCTTTGGTGAAATCGACACTCCCAATAGTGCACGGGATTGTAAAAGCACTGGGGTCTTCCAACTTTGGAGACATGGAATGCACAATGGCACTCACTTGATGTGTTATTTTGATCATTTCACAGTTCATTGATCTATTCTTTGTTACCAAGTCCTTAATGAACTTGGCATATTCCGGTATTTGTTCTAAGGCTTCAACCAACGACACATTTATGGACAAACTTTTCATCATATCAATGAATTGTTTTGAATTGATTTTCATTGTTTATCTTTGCGAGTATTTGAGGATATGGAGGAGGAGGCCTTAGAAAGGGAGCCTTGTCCTTGGGCACTACCGGATCCAGTATGTTTATTACATGCTCCCTAGACTGGTTCACATCATCTTGTGCCTCCTCCACATTTTAATCAATGTCTATCCTCACCTCATCATTTGCTTGGACATCATTGCTTTTCTCATCATCATCTTGCACCAACACATCATCATTCACATTCTTCCTTTGTTAAGGTACTAGCAACTCCACTTCTCCCATTTCTTGTTGTCACAGCCATATCATGCCCCGTATTGTTCCCACCCTTCGGGTTCACCATTGTATCACTTTGTAGTGGCCCCTTTGGGAGAGTATTCAAATCTTGAGAAATTTGTCCAAGTTGGACCTCCAAATTGCGGATAGAAGTGTTGTGGGAGGCTAATTAGGCATCGGAGTCGGTGTTTTTCTCCATCATTTGCTTAAACATGTTTTCAATATGTCTCATTTAATTGTTAGAAGAACTTGGACCTTGTGATGTATATGGAGGCGGGTTGTTCGGTTGTTGATACATTGGGAGCCTTTGAAAGCCCAGCCCCGGATTTCCTTGATTTCTATTGTTCGAACCCCCTTGATTATTGTTGCCACCCCAATTGCATTGATTATTTCCTCCTCAATTGCCTTGATTAACTAGATTACCCCAATTTTGATTGTTATTATTCCCCCAATTTCCTTGGTTGTTGTTGTTTCCACCACTCTAATTACCTTGGTGGCCTTGGTTGTTCCAATTACCTTGGTTTCCCTGTGATCTCCATTGTTGTTGATTTGGAGCATTGCTCCTTTGACCTTGATATTGTTGACATATTGAACCTCTTCATCTTGCTCATCATATGCATCATCTTGACTAAACCCACTATTACTTTGCTCAAATTTCTCCGGATGGTTTTGTACTTGTTGACCTCGTTGTTTTCTCTTGTTAACCATCATGCTCACCCCTTCCATAACATTCACCTGTTTTGGACCTTGAACCTGTTGAAGCTGATCCTCGGCCAGTTAGTTCATGGTGGTCGTCAACTCCGCAATAACTTGCCCATAATCATGTAGTTCCTTGTGTAGGTAGATAACATTTGGGTCACCCTGAGAAACATTGGCTCCACTTTTCGATGCCGAAGAGGTATCCGCCATCTCATCTAATATTTCACAAGCTTCCGAATAAGGCGTGTTTATGAAGTTACCCCCTGCGAGTTAATTTACCACACACTGATTAGTTGTGTTGATCCCCCTGTAAAAGGTTTGTTGGATCATGGCCTCGGTCATATCATTGTTTGGGCGTTCTTTGACCACTGTGTGATACCTTTCCCAAATCTCATGCAATGGATCGTTTGGCTCTTGTTTGAAAGCAAGAATTTCATGTCTTAGCATAGCTATGTGCCCCGGAGAAAATAACTTTGCGATGAACTTCTTGGCCAACTCATCCCTAGTGTAGATGGAATGGTTGGGTAACCTCTCTTGCCAGTCCAAAGCTTTTCCCCGTAGAGAAAAGGGAAATAACCTTAACCTCAATGCGTTCTCGGAGACATTTGTCGGTTTGCTACCCCAACACGTATCAACAAAACCTTTGAGATGCTTATAGGCATATTGGTGTGGATATATGGTGAAGAAACCCTGCTGCTCAAGTAGTGTAAGAATGACATTGGTTATTTGAAAGTTGCTCGCCCTAATCTGGGGCGGGACTATTGCACTTGCATATCCTTCATTGGGAAACACTTGGTGGAGGCGGGGGAGGGTTTGGCACATTATCATGAGGTGGTCGGCCTCTCCTTTGTAATTGAGGCTCGAGATGAACCTCATCCAAATTCTTATCATCTACCTCCTCCCCCAATGGTATATTTTCGAGGGGCTCGTTGTTAAGGGCCATTTCGTACCTAAAAGAAATTGATAAAGAAAATTAGTAAAATGGAAGGAAAGAAAGACAAAACAAACAAATACTTAGATATATAGCTAAGAGCGTCTAACTTCCTTGGCAGGAACGCCAAAAATTGACCGGGTCCAAACCCACACTACTATTGAGTAGCGAGGCGGTCAACGCAATAATAACCCAACAAAGGCCGGGATCGAATCCACAGGGAGTTAATAATTGGGATTAGGTTTATATCTAAGTGAGATGCAAGTTTTGGCTCTAATTGTACTTCCACAAAATTGGTTGGTGTTCTACATCTATTTTTACTCTATTGATTGTAATTAATAAACTAAGGACAATATTTTTGTTTTGGGTTTTTCAAATATTTAAAGGGGACTAGGGTCGTGACTTCTACCTAGGTGGTTATCTAATGGGTTGTAATTTCCAGGGAATGCTTGATTAGTTGGGATTGTAATATAGCTATCACACCCGGCTACTCACTCTATACCTCTCGGTAGTTTGAGTGATTTTGCCCAATTTGGCTTTCTCAAGTCCAAATGGGTATTTGTACAAGTCAAATGATATTAGCTCAAGTCGAGTATTACTATTTCTAGGTTTAACCATTTAATTGGGGCTACCAATTTCTTGAGTTCACCCCAATTCCTTGTTAGCCAAGTTTTCCTAGACTTAGTTCCGCTTTCTCAAGTAGAAACTAATTCATTTAGGCATGAATCAATGTTTGCAATTATTAATTCTTGATTTCTAGCAAGAACTAGGCTAAATATCACTAACCCAGTCACTAACAAGCCCTAAATCAAACATCCATTAAATACTCACACTAGGATTAGGTCACAACCCTAGCTTTGGGTTTAGCTACTCATGGAAATTGCAGAAATTAAAGAAGAATTGAAGATAGAACCAATAATATTAGATTATAGGATGAAAATCTAGTGTTTAGAGACAAATCTAGTACAAAATTACCGAAAGCAGTAAAGAAAATCATCATAGGTACTCTCCTAAAACATAACTTGACCTAAAAATGACAAAAAATTCTATTTATACTAAGCTGAAAATATTTGACCAAAATGATCTGCGGCCGCCTAATTGTGGTATGGTCCGCGTTCTTCAACTTTGATTTCTAGCTTTGGCTGGACTTTTGCGGATCACATAATTTTGAGTGCGGCCGCGCTCATGATTATACGGCCGCATAAAAATGATGCGGTCCGCACTTCCTTGACCTTGGGCTTGAGACAATTCTCGGAATCTTCATTCCTACGGACCGCACAATTATGTGTGCGACCGCACCTGACATCCTGCGGCCGCACAATTCCCAAATTCCAACTCTTTCATTCTCCTTTACTATGGAACGCATAATATTGACTGCGGTCACACAATGATTTGGCGGCCGCACAATAATTGTGCGGTCTGCAATTCTTGGTTTTCACAAAGCCAAGTCTCTGAACCTTCTTTTGTGTCCGCATACAAAATCATGCGGTCCGCACAATTGGCCTTTTTGTCCTGTTTTGGTTCTTGTTCAACTTTTGATTCCTTTATGAGTTGATTTTGATTCCTTTCGCTCATATTGCAAAACTCCTGTAAGCAAGCACATTTCATTAGTTTTTGGGAATACCATTAAGCATTTTTATTTAAAACACAAGTAAAAGAGAACAAATAAGAGGTCAAAATCCCTACTTATCAGATATTCAAGTTATGAAAGACATATCTTACGAAGAAGTCTCGGTGGCCATAATAGATTGTCAAGTGCCCCAGCTGCAAACCAAGGAAGTAGATTCAGTTAAAGTACTTTGGAGAAACAAAAATGTAGAAGAAATGACCAAGGAAATTGAAGAAGATATGAAATTCAGTCCCTCCCATTTGTTCCATGATACAAGAAGCAACAATAAAGCCACTATGGCGAGCATAACTCTAGAAGACTAAAGAAGCTTGTAAAGAGGGGCTACGATTCACATACGAGGACAAATGTTCTGAAGGCGGTGATGTTACACCCCACACCTAAATAAATCTTGGTAAGTTTGTTATCTAGCGTGGCCAATCCTTCTGTGACACGTACAAGGGAAGAAGATGGCTACATGTTTTAGTGGACTTGCACCAAATGTCTCACCAGTGACCGGACGGGGAGATCCATTTTGCATGTGGAGGGAAGGAATTTTCTATGCTTGGAATAGCATACAAAAGGGCAGTGAGGTTCTTTCTCTTTCATTCTAGGAGTATCACCCACTATAACACACCCAAAGACGCTCTCGAATCTCCTTTGAAATTTCTAAGTAGACTAGATTGAACCAGAAGGCGATTCTAGTAGGATTTAGTGTGAAAAAGCTTTGGAGCATTACTGTAACACTTATTATCTTGTTGTATTGATTTTGGAGATTAGTTGGAGGAAGAGTAACCATCATAGAAGCGTAGCTAGTTCTGCAGCAAGGTATGTAAGGCAACTTTCTTTCTTGGCATGATTTGGTGTAAGTCTCTCTCTCTCTCTCTCTCTTCCTCTAAAGGGTTCCTATATTGTAAGGATGGTTGTTTTGATTCCTTACCGATGACATTGTCCGTGTTCGTTTACATTCTTGTTGATATCATTACTTTAAAAGTCTAAAATGTTTCCAATTGGTATCCGACGTATGACGCTCTCTAAGTCTAAACTTAATATCTCTTGAAATTGACTGTGCATTGCACTTATATGTATATGTATCTATTTTACTCTACCGATCCACGCTATAGACGGCTGAGTACGGCACTTATTGTGTAACCACTGATCAGTTGGGTAGGAAGAGATACAATGTGAGACACTATTGAGCCCTTGTATGGCCGGGTACCCCGAGCCCTCATGTGGTCGGGTACGATTGAGCTCTCTATGATTTCGGGTATGGAATGATATGATATAAGACCCTACATATCACTTATGTGGTCAGGTACGACTGAGATCCCTTGAGTTCGGGTACGATATGATTAAAGGAATAACCTTTACCGAGTCCTCTGCGAGGTCGGGTATAACATGAAGTACTATGACCCGAAGAAGGGCTAAACAATATTATATTATATTTAATGCGTAGTCTCCATGATTGGCTTAACTCTGCATAAGGCTTGCACATTTTTAAATTTATAGTTTCTATAGTTTATGCCCCCGGTGGCTTGTCTTTGGTAATCAGGTTGAAAGCAAATACTCATATCTCCTATGGTAATCCACTAATTTTATATGCTTTCTTAGTCTTACATACTAAGTATCTTCTCTGTACTAACACCCTTTCTTTTGGGCATTTTGTTCATGCCCACATGTACGGATTGACCTGGGTGACCTCTTCCCCAGTAGGTGTACGTTTCAACTATTGGTTATCGCTCTCCACTTCTCCGGAGTAGATGTTCAAAAGTCAATAGGTAGTGAAACATGTGCTTTGATCATTTTGGGTACGTTGGGGACCTGTCCTGACCAAGTTATGTATATGTATATCTCCTTTTGTTACTCTTACAGGCTTGCAGGCTAGAGTGTGGTCACATGTAAAAGGGTGGATTATGACTGGTTGGGTACAATTATGAATATGTATGAAATGTGAATGTTCCTTCTGCAAGTCAGTTGTACATATTTTAGATTTCCAGTATTACTACTTGGAGGCCTCGTTGTCCTAGACTTTATGATTAAGAAAAGATAAAAATGGATGTCAGTTGGCATGGGCCTTTGTATGTGTCAAAATCTGCCTAAAGGCATTCGCACGAAGTGGTGTTGCCAAAAGTAATTTGGTCGAGGTCGACTAGTAATTAATAGGACTCATCGCCGAACAACCAATCATGGTCGAGGTCAAATATCAGAAGAGGCAGTAACGACTAGTTTAGTAACAGGATCTTTAAGAGAATATTTCGGTTGATATTCTCTGTACTTGTACTTTTAGGGTTAATTGGGGGCATTTTCGTATAAATAGAAAGAGAGATAACGTAAAATGCATGTAATATTCTCTGATAAGAAAATTCTTGATAAAACAGACTCTCTCTAGATAAATATAAAGATTACCTTTCTAAAGAGATTCATTCGTTGATTATTCTACACATTTTCCATTAGATTCGAGAAAGGCCCTAATATTCTTGTATTTGTCTGTCAATCATCATTGTCAGAAGGAGGAATCATCCAGCTCATTCAATATTGGGTGAATCATTCTCCTTATTTACTTAGTGTCATTCATTGTTATTTAATGCTTGATATTCCTCTTCCACTATTGATGTTGAAATATTAAATACACATTACATTTAACTCTCTTTCAACATTGTTCAACATTATCCACATATATCGATTGTAGATATGAAGTTATTATTAACTAGGCTTAACTCCTCATTACATAAAATTAATTAGTTTAACCAAAGATTTAAATTTTTTTGGTCAAACACTTTGGGCGTCGTGTGCCGGTCACACCTCCCAAGGTTGGGGGTGACAATTGTGGTAAGCTAGGTTTGGATTGTTCAAATTAGAATATTGTGGTATGTTTAGTTTGAATATTTTATTTTAATTTAAATTATAATGACTTGTTTAGTTAGAATATTGTATTCCAAATTAGAAATATTGTGGTAAGTTAGGTTTGGATTGTATTCCAAAGTAGAATATTATAATATATTTTAGAATATATGGAGGTATAACGTGTAATAGTTTTAGGATATTCGATGTCATTTCAAAACTTAGATATATCATGAAGGTGATTTTTACACATGAGTATATTATATAACTTTTCCTTTTTAAAAATCAAAAAATACTGGTAGAGAGCTCTTACTCCTTTTAATGGGCCTTATAAAATTAGTCCAGACTCTTGTACGACACGGAACACCAGGTAAAAAATTTATGGAGCACCTGGTCGCCCCAATTAACTTGTCCCCCCTTTTATGAAAAAGTTTAATTGATACCCAAAGCAAGATAACTTAAGATAAAAATAGCCGGCGGTAGATATAATCTATGTATAATATATGTATACTCATGTATAATTAGTATATAATCTACGTATACCGACTAAAAAAAGTTAATAACAAAATTGGCCAGCTGTTTGCGTAAAGTTTCATTGGTATATGGGTTTCGCAGATATCCATAGTGTAAGGGACCCTTATAACTTGTTTAGGCCCAAAACCATTCAAGCAACCAAGGAGCGATTTAAGATGAGATTTTTACCTATCTATAATATATTAGAAACTTATTTGTCCTCATCAAAGAGGTTTTAACTTAATTACTACTTTATACATAACTTACCATTTAGTTACAAATTAATATTAAATGAGTATCCCTTAATTGTAGCCATTTAATTTGGTAAATTTCTTTAAACCCTCACAATTCTTTTATTCCCCAGACAAACCCCAATCACAGTTCTTTGGAAAGGATCTTTCTCTTTCTCTCTTTGAAATCAACCCTCTTTTTACATCGATTCTACAATATTATTTTTTATAAAGATCATAATTTTCCCTAACAACGGCGAACAAATAAATTAATTTTTTAACGATCTGAATTTTGTCATGGCCGGTGTTTGGAGGTTTTTTGGGTTTCCCCTTTTCTTCTTGGCATTCCGATGGAGGGCTAGCAGCAGATGTATATCAATTATTTGGCTCGATTGTTCGAATTGAAATTTTCAATCAATAAATTTTGAAGGTGTTTGACTCTCCACCATTGACAACCATTAAAAAGTTTCGAAACTTTGAATTTGAATTCAAATTTTCAAAAAATATTATTTATTTGGATTGGGTGTTATAGCAAAATATTAGGAATAGTCTTTGGAGTTTATATCTCAATTTTTAGGGTATTTGGTAAAGATTAAATTTGATTTTGACTGGATTTTAAGATTTTCATAAATAGAATCTATAAACACAATGCGTACAACTCCAAACCCTGGTGAAATATAAGTCACAAGCTCTAGATACAGTGTTGGACAATCTTGTACATCATTGTCTATAAAAGTATAAAGAAATAAGGAAGAACGGGGTAGAAGGAGGCTCCAAGGCCTGCGGACGAGGGCAGGTGTACCTTGAAGTCTCCAATAGCAAGCTTGGCGCGCTAGTGCTGGGACTGATAAGATGTACCTGGATATGCACAAAAATATGAGCAGAAGTGTAGTATGAGTACACCACAACGGTACCCAGTTTGTGTCAAGCCTAACCTCGGTAGAGTTGTGCCGGGGTCAGGTCGAGGCCTTATTGGAGATAATAAGAAATAAGGCAGAAGACATAACGACATAATGATAATGACGAAGGAAGTGAAACAATAAAGAATCTACAGAAAGTTAACAATACGGAATCAAGGCAGTTAATACAACACGAAAGGAAAACAAGAATTTTACATGTTAAGGAAACAACAACCAAAATAAATACAACAAATAGAGAAAGGATCAACAGGGGGCCCTACCGAGGTACCGCCTCGTAGTCCCAAATCATAAAAGTAACTCACAATCTTTCATTATATCACCGCGAGAGCCTTTACTTTTGGTTTTGAAAATCATTTTCCCGAAATAGAACCCCGTATTTTAGCCCACTATATCACATCGCATGGCTTCTAGTAGTTCCATTGCTAGCCACACGTATCAAACCCATTTTATCTCATCGCATGCGTTTCAACACCCAAACCTTATACCACCGTATGTGTATCAATAGTAAGAACGGCACGACAGAAACCTTGTGCATATAGTAACAATAGCACGACAGAAACCTCGTGCAAACAACCAAATAATCCTCTCAACAATAATACGAATGCCAAAACATAACAACTCAATGAAATGATATTTTACAAGTTACACTTTGGCTCAATAGAAACCACGGCCTTTGCAACTCAACACCAAACTTAACAACAAGATATTTCAAGGATAGAAAATGTCAAGTAAAGAATCTCATAGTTAAATAATGAATACGGAATTAAGAAAGCAAGTAATTTAACTAAACGTGTAGTACAAGTTGCAAATAAGAGATAAGACAAGTAGACATGTGAAATTAGACTAAACATGGTGGCTATAACATGTTAAAGTAAATAAATTAAAGAATGAAAAAAAATTCATAGTTAAAAACCGAAAGTTTCACATTAAGCCTGTGTACGCACTCGTCACCTTGTGCACATGACTCTCATATTTCCCAATTATCACAACAATACCAAATTCTAAGGGAAATTCCCCCCACACAAGGTTAAAAAAGTCACTTACCTCAAACCACACTAAATCAATCAACTAGAAGGCCTTTCCCTCAATTTTTCAACTCTGAACGGCTCGAATCTAGCCAAAGCAATTTTATACTATAAATATAACTATATGAAATTAATTTAATTAATAAATTTATGATTTTAGCAAAGAATTAAAAAATCTCTCCAAAAAGTCACCCTGATCCCGCGCCTCAGAACCCGACTAAAATTACAAAAACCGAACATTCATTCAATATCGAGTCCAACCATACAAGAATTATTCAAATCCGACCTTATTTCGCCTTTCAAAACTCAAACAATGTGCCTAAGAAGTTTTATCACTTTTTCTCAATTTTTCTAACCCAAATCCCTAATTACATGATAAAATCCATGATAGATTAGTAAAAACTAATCAAAATCGAGTTAAGAACTCTTACCCCAACAATCCCTCTGAAAATTCCTTGAAAATTCACTTCAAACCGAGCTCTCTAAGTACAAACTGTGAAACATGGAATCAAGCCTCAATCTCAAACTTGAGTTCTGTGGCCTAGTTATTCCTTCTTCGCGAACGCGGAAAATGCCTTGCGTTCGCGAAGCACAAAAATGTTGCTGCCCAAAATAACACTCCGCGATCGCGAAAAAACTCATGCGAACCCGTATCACTGCCTCATAAGCTATGCAATCGCGTAACACACCACTCGACCGTGATGAAGAAAAGTGCATGCACCTGCATTCGCGATTCACTGTGAACCAACCTTCTGCGATCGCTTCCCTCTCTCTACGAACGTTAGAGTAAAAACAATCAATTCAAAAAAACCTCTTCGCGATCGTGGACTAGAGCTCGCGATCGCATTGAAGGAAACCAAACCTGAGAAACCAGCAACTTTAGCTATTCCTAAATGATCTAAAATGCGTCGAACATGGTCCGAATTACACTCGAGGCCCCCAGGACCTCAACCTAACATGCCAACATAAGTCCTAAAACATCATACGAACACTCTCGAAGCGTCAAATCACATCAAACAACACTAAAATCACGAATCTTGCATCGATTCAAGTCTAAGAACTTATGAACTTCCGAATTTCGAATTCAACACCGATTCATACCAAAACAACTCTGATTTACACCAAATTCTGCACACAATATTGACCTATTCCAATTTTCGAAATCGTAATCCGACCCCCAAATCAAAAAGGCCCCTCCCGATCAAACTTTCCAAAATCTTCCAACTTTCCAACTTTTGCCAATTAACGCCGAAATGACCTACAGACCTCCAAATTAACATCCGGACACGCTCCTAAGGCCAAAATCACCCTACAAAGCTATTGAAATCACCAAAACTCCATTACGGAGTCATCTTCACACAAGTCAAACTACGGCCAACTCCTACGACTTAAATTTCCAACTTAGGGACTATGTGACCCGTATTGCTTCGAAACTCTCTCGAACCCGACACCAAGCACCATGACAAGTCACGTAACCACAATATAACATGGAGGGAGAATATATTAGTGGATTGAGTCTAAAAAAACTCAAAATGGCTGGCCGAATCGTTACATCAAGAGGTAAAGATGGTGTGGTCCTTGTTTGGGTAAAGAAGAGAAGAAGCAGGGAAAGATGGGGTCAGTTATAGGAGGAAGAGAGAGAGAGAAGAGTTGCGCTTATTATGTATTAAAATATATATCACACAACAGAAATCAGATTTATTTAGATGGAAGGACTCTAGTTTAAGGGATTGTATATAAATTATACGCAAACTTTATAAATTTTGGATAATTTTGGTAAATAAATTTCAAATATTATATAGGACGAAAAAATCTCATTTAAGATTTAGGATTCTTTACATAAATAGTCAGTCGATTCATTGTTTACTTTTACTACTGGGTATACATAGATTATACAATGATATATTATATATATATATATATATATATATATATATATATATATATATATATATATATATATATATATATATATA
>ML287154.1:26068-70371 GCA_005239495.1 Nicotiana undulata
CCTCTCTCTCTTTTTTTTCTCTCTTATACACATATATATATATATATATATATATATATATATATATCTCCCAGATATCTTAAATTTAAGCGGTATGAATAACCAATCTTGATCTATCCATCTCGAGAAGTAGAGAGCAGGCAAACTATCAATTGCACTGAAAAACCTTGCTGGCAAAATCCAACAAAAACACAGTACCTCGGCTTCGCTGCTTGCGCCTAGCAGGATCCAGTTATAGTGGACTCAAAAGCTCTGTTTCGATTTTTCTTTTCAAATAGTATCTATCTGTTTAAATAGTTCAGAGAAGACAGGGAGTCACCCAACTTGGCAATGGTCGAAAGCTCATAAATTTGTTATATTTAAATTGTGATTCTTAACTAATAGACTATCACTTTCTTATTTTTTTTCTTTCATGTATTTAATTTTCATACAGGCGTAATATTTGTGTAGACTTATATATTAATGAAACATCAAGAAGAGTAAATTTATTTGATTGACAAACCCCTTCCAAAACTGGAGACATAATTGTTAAAGACATAAAAAATTTATTTGCACGACTGCATGTGCAATTGTTTCTGAGAAGCTGAAGTTGTTTGTTTCACCCAAGCTACACTTCCACCTGTTCTTCAACAACGTCTTGTAAAAAATTTCCTCTCCTCATTTGTTTATAAATTAGGCTAACTAATCTATGAACAATAGACTTGTTCTTTTAGAATGTTTACGCCTCAAAGTTGTCCCAAATATCAATGCTGAATATATAAAATTCGAGATATCGCATTCAAATTGATATTCTTATTACAATACATCTAACTCGTTTACCCACTATCGAAATAGTGGTACCTGTTTACGCAAAAAGTACTAAGCTTTTTGTTAAACCAACTAATGAAGAAAATAACGGATAAATCTTATCCAAACATAATTAACTTTAAATCTAAGCATAGTGAATCATGATAATCGAACAAGATCAAGTTTATATAGCTCCTCTTAAGTTTATAAAAAAGCATCAAACATAAATGATAAGCTTACATCTTTGATACATTATTCCGTACTTGTAAGAGAAAAGATGGAAGGAATGCTATTGATCATTATGGGACCTATCTTGGTTGAATCAGCCATCGGGTCTTCAGTGATTTGCGATTAGAATCTAGGCTTTTAACTTGTTAGAAGTCTTCTCCTATTCCTCTATTCCCTCCTCCCTCTTTTGTGAGTCAACCCCCTTTTCTTGCTTTCTTACCTTCTATTTATACTACCCGTGTTACCCTTTGTCCAATGGTCTTTGACCAGAATGTTCTCTCTTGATTATGTTTTTCATTATCCCCCTCAAACTTTACGACAAGTCCTTCGCCGTACAAACTTAGTGATGGCTCGATCTCGGCCATGGCTGAGATGCTTATTGTGGTCGTACCTTGTGAACACGGACACAACTTAGTCGACCCCCTATTACTCCCTGTAGCGTTGGTCCTTATGGAAAGATTTTGACTCATACAGTTAGTCCCTCTGCCTGTTGGGGTCGTCTCTCGACGAGCTCGATTGGCGGAATCCGCTGATTGGAAAAGAGAGAAATTTGTCTGCCTTATACAGGGGATGAGATCCTCTTGGTGAGATGGTGACGTGACGATTCAAGAACCACATCGGACCGTTACATCAGTTCGGAAATGGACCGTCACATCAATTCCAGAGGTCATAAATGTTTAAGTGTCATTATAGCGCACGTTCCCCAGGCGTCGTGTCGTTTCCCGTGCCTTTTCTCTCTTTCTTAATTGGCGGCTCTTGGTTTTCCAGCTCAAGGCACTTATACCCTTATAAATAGGGGGAACCCCTCATTCGAATGTCGCATCTTTCAATTGTTTTAAAAAAAGAGTTCTGCAAATTTTTCCTCCTCTAGTTCCTCATACTTCTACTTCTGCCAGAATTCGTGGTGTTCATTGTCTTTTTCCCTTCACAATTTTCGTTTCTTTTAATCAAAAACAACAAATGGCTGGTCATTCTGACAGAGATGTTATTGCCCCGGTGCCTTTGGGTGATGTATCCCTACTTGATGAGGGAGTAGAGGTGGTGGAAGATGAGGGGTTCCCTATGGTGGATGAGGTGGTTCCTCGCCCTGGAAGAGCGAGGACTGATTTTAACAGCCATGCCGGTGATGAATTGACGCTCATTCCTTCCACTATGGATGAGGCGGCGATCACGACGCTCAAATCCAAGTGGGGAATCCCCGCTCATATTGAAATGGTGCCGGCGGGGAATGATAGAGTGCATTTGCACCGCCCGGGATACTGCACGTTTTACGCATATCCCTTTGTTGTTGGGTACACGCTCCCCCTTCCTTATCTGGTGGTTGACTTCTACCGATTCTATATAGTGTGCCCAGCCCAACTCTCTCCCTATGCGTACAAGCTCTTTATTATGCTCATCAAGTATGCGGACCTGGCCAGCCGAGGAATTTCTCTAAGGCATATGCTCCACATCTTCACACCTTGTTTTCTTCAGGGTACGATGATTCATCTGCGCCATCGAGGGACCAAGAGTTTGGTGGTGAAGATGGATGATAAGGCTAACCGCAGTGTTGAATCAAGTCACTGCATAGTTTTGAAGAATGACAAATGACAACACGGTTGAACCAGGTCCATCAGGGCAAACATAGCCAAACAGACCAGTTGGCACGAGAAGAGTCCATGCGTAGGAGATAAACATCATCTCTGAACTAAGAGGTTATCTCCTAAGAGAAAAGGTTGCAAATCGATAAGGAGATGGAATTCGAATTCAGGTAGGACATAATCAAGATCAAGGAAGTTGAGATAAACACAAACTCTTCCACCAAGGAAGAGTTGCATTAGAACTAAACAACAACATCTCAACTATGGATTCTATAAAATTTTGAAGCATTCCTGCTGAAGGTTTTTACGCACAAACATTGAATTGAAACAAGAATTGAAAGCAAAATTACCAAAGCAATTTTGCAAGCAGTTCATGTGAAGAATCCTTATGCGGCTCAAAAGCTACTTGAACCAGCTCGAAGAACCAGTTCCATCTATTGTCTTTTGAGTCTAGTTGTTTGTAGTAGGTGATTACATATTGTATCTTTCAGCTTTATCTAGAAGCAATTGTAATAGGTACACAGTATTCAAGTTAGAGTTAACTTGAAGTTTGTCGCAATTAGCTAGAGGCTAGTTTACCACAAAGGATTTAGAGTTAGTCCTTGGGTTTACAAAAGAGTTTATTTTGTAAATGTTGTTTGGCTCATTGACATAGTGAAGAGTTTGGGAAAATCCTACTTGGAAGTAGGTCGTGGTTTTTTCACCTTTTGAGCCAGGTGTTTTCCGCATAAAATTGTTGTGTTCTTCTATTTCTGCAATTACTTTCCCACAAACTGTAGAAGTTGGAACACCAAGAAGAACCAGGTTCTTTTATAGAGACTGCACTCGAAAAATTGGACACCACACAAATCACCCCCCCTCTTGTGTGGTATTGACATATAAAACATCACACAGCTTTTGGGAAAGCTACTTCTATGTACGGACATAGCACCTTGTGGCGAACTCGGCAGGGTTCACGATGATTCTTGCTCGTAAGGTTCCCTCTATTTATTTTGTGATTTCTCTTAGGACGATCGTTGACCGTCTTCCTTTCGGCGACTTTGCCGAAGATTTGTTTTGTTTTGTTTTCTGCAGCTCATAAGTTACCTCCCCTGCCAGTTGCAGATATCCGCGAGTGGGATGGCGTAATTCTTCCCACACGGTTGGGATTCGTGAATGGGCGTCATTTCATGAGAAGTTTGGGCGTAAGCCTCTTACTGGTGAGTGGGCTTGTAGCCTTGTTTTTTGCTCCCAGCATAGTTTCTATAACTTCGTCGTTATATGATCCAATTACTCCTTGTCGACAGGTCGGATAGGAGTGAGAAGGACAAGGGCTCCTCCGCTCGCATACCGTCAACTGGTGTCCTTTATACGGCATGTACCAAGGGTTACTGCGGGCGAGGGTACGGGGAGCCTAGCTTCTAGTCAAACCGCATTTGCGGTCAAAGCTGTACGCTTGGAAGTTGCTTCCCAGCCGGAGACTCCTGTCCCCGCAGTTCGGTCAACATGCAAATCTTCCCTTGTTGATAGTGGAGAGGCCCCGTCGAAGAGACGAAGGGTAGTGCTGGAAGAGGCCTCTGTAGCCGAAACGTCCTCGAGGGGCAACCTTGTTTTGCTAGTTCCTAAAACCGGCGATGGGGCTAACGCTCAAGTGGATATTGTAGCGGAGGTGCAGAGTCCTGAGGCCGCCGTAGTTATACCGAGTAGACCATCATCATCTCGGCAGAACCGCACCCCTTCTTCGGCCGAAGAGAAAGGAAAAGGCGTTGTGGTTGAGTATTGTGAGACTGAATCTGACATCGACCATGATGACATGAGGATGTTTGAGGAGGGCTGATAGTTTATATGAGTCCACCAAACTGTATAGAGACCTAGCCCTATATCAGTTCCCACAGTACTAACTAATAAAACAGTAAGTAAATAAGACACAGGATTTTTACGTGGAAAAATCTCAACTCAATGGGACAAAAACCACGACCTACACTGGTAGGATTTCAACTTCACTAACTTTCAATACAGCTGTTACAAGCCACTTTGTAATGAATCTATGACAAATACTTCAACCTCACAAACTTGTAATACACCTACTACAAGCCACTTTGCAACTCACTAATTACAAAGACTTCAACCTGTGACTAACTCTACTCACAACACAAACTCAGCTGGTTTATGTTTTTGAGTTACCTAAAACAGAGCTTCTAAATAAGCAAGATAGGAATTACAATGAAGAATTAATACAAGGTTACAAATCAACTAAGGACATACACAAACTCGTAATAGAATCGGTCTGTGGTGGAGTTGCACTTGTTCTTGACACACTTGTGACTTCAATGCTGGATAAGATCTTCAATGCTTGAGAGAATATCACTAAATGTTCAAGTAAATGTTTTGGTCCATACTCCTTGTTATTATACTTCAATGACATCACTAGGATGATGTCCACACTTTGTTGGTGCAAGGCCTTTCCCAATGGGAAGTGACTGTTGCATTGTTTCTGCAATGTAGCGTGAACAGTTGCAGGCAGTCACTTTTCAACTGTAGAGTTGACTTTGTACTTCTGTCAGGAAAACTCCAGAGGATCAGGTCCCTGAATTGGTTCTTGTGTATCCAAAGTCACACAACTCATATTTTCTTGAGTCCATTGTTGAAGAATTGTACCAAGTATGCATTAGGTCCTTTATCTGGTTCTAGGTAAGAAGTTTGTTAGATCATCAAAACAAAAGACTGTGAAACCTTAACCCATCAATTTTCCCCTTTTTGATGATGAAAAACTTTTGGAATTGACAATTGTCTATAGAGCTTAATAAACCAGATAAAGTACCAAGAACATCACAAGTTCCCTCTGACTTTATGCTTCCCCCTTAATCACCTGCTTCAATTTTCAAGTATCTCTATATCTTCCCCCTTTTGGCATAATTAAAAGCTCATAAGCATGCAAAAAGGCATAAAGAAGTCTAACACAGCTAACACATGCCACATGTTTGCATACAACATGATAGAAAAGTGAAGCAGAACAAAGACAAACATTTCACTAGAATAAAAGAGAGTTATTGCATTGATAATATTAAAAACAGTACAAGCCTTTTCTATTACAACAAAGGATAGTTTGGATTGATTCAGGCAGGAGTATCAAAGGTGAAATCCAACATACCACCACAAAAAAAACAAAAATAAAAACTTCCACAAACATCAAAACAACAAGATAAACTAGTCACTGAGGGGTTTCCTAGGGGACAATAGAAGAGGAAGGCGTGGAAGGGGCAATAAGGGTTTGAGAACAAGATCCATCCGGCCATTGAGATTTGTTCCTTAGGTTCTCCACCTGTTGCCGGAGCTTAGCATTTTCCTTAGTCAGACGAGAAAATTCTTTATTGGAAGAGGTGGAAGATCCAGATGCTCCAATAGCCTGACTGAGCTGAGTCTCAAGTATGGCGTTCCTGGCCTTCAACTTTCGGATTTCTTCGGTAGCACTATTCTGAGCGTTGATGAGCTGAGAAATCATTGAGGTGCTTGATGATAGGCTATAATTACGTATTTTAGTCGCTTATTACACTTTAATTTACTGCACTTTAATTGCGTTTGATCTTTAATCGCTAGTGTTTTGCACTAATTGTGTGTTTTATGCCTTGTAGGAGTGATTCCGAGCTATATAGATTCTATGGAATGAATTCAAGTGATTTGGAGCTTTGACGTTTGAGTAAAAGCCCAAGAAATTAAGCTGGGATCGTGTTTGAGGGTCAAATTTGATAGTTAAGAACAAACGAAGACTCAAATAGGCATATTAAAAACTGTCTAGTAAAATGGACATAACGTTTCTCTCCGAACTTCATTTGGGCTATATAATATATGGTTGGAAAGCCAACTCAAAGGGATACAACTTTCACGTTTTACATTTTACTAAATTCCGAACGGATCAGGGTGAAAAATGCAGTCAAAACCGCGACCGCGGACCTGGACGCGGGCAGAAGCAGAGTACTGGTAAATGACCTTGCCCGCGCCGCGTTTGGCCGCGGCCGCGAGCGTCCAGGCATAAAAAAAACATCCCTTTTCGCGTAGGATAACGTATAATTGTTTGGGCCCGACCCTACTTGGTATATATACATGAAAAAATGGTATTTTTGAGAGGTTGGACATACTTTTGACACAAATTCGACCTAAGGAGGCAGAGACACAATAGGAGCAAGACGGGGAATTCTTCTACGAGTTTTTCCTTCCTCTTCCTATTTTTTCTATTGTTGATTATGACTTTTAGTATTGTATTTTTACATACTATTATGAATAGCTAATTTGTTATCTAGGGTTTTGATTGAACCTTTTGTAGGATAAATTCTTGTTATGTTTTTATATAATTGAGTCGTTGGATTTCTCTACTTGTTCAACTATCTGTTTATTGTTGTTGATTGAATGGCCATCGATTGACTGTGCATATTTATTATGTGTTGCTTGAGAAAGGATACATATTTAGGTGGTTGTTGAACAACGTCACTCCTAACGTATGTGAGAAATCAATACAACGGGTTTAAAGGTAGGTTTAGAAATAACAAAGCCTTGACGTGGTCCTAATGAGCGGTTAGATAAAGCCAACTAGCGTAGTTCGAGAGAATATGTCTAGTAAATTATTGTAGTTGCTCTAGAGAGAATTACAACACCTAAAGTGCTCACGATCAGTAGATAATAGATAGGCGAAATTATAGAAAACATAGCGGGAAGGATTCTGACAATTGGGAAAATCATAACTCTAGACCTCCTAAATTTAATCGCCAACCCTTAGTATCTTTAGTTGTTAATTTACTCCTTTAGTTTCTTAGTTAATTAATTATATATAAGAATCTTAATCTTTATAACTTAGAAATTTATCCGAGCTTGTATTCTTAGCGATATTGAACAATTATAGCTAAGCCTTAGTTCTCTACGGGATTCGACTCCGGACTTTTAGACCGGATTATATTTGCAGCGACCGCTTATCCTTTTGAGGACTAGAGTTGGGCGTGATCAAATTTGTGATGACCCAAGGGGTCATTTTATAAATATTAGACACTGTTCCATGCTTAATAGCGATAAAAACACTAAAATTAAATACCTCAATTTGCGTGCGCAGTCCAGGCGTGAAACCGAAAAGCGTTTATGCCAAAATATGAGAAATAGTGATTTTTAGAATTTAAATTTGATAAAAGGTTATTTTGGTCAAAATTTTGAGTAAACGGACCCGGATCCATATTCCGACGATCCCGGGAGGTCCGCAGTACAATATGGGACTCGGGCGTATGCCCGAAAATGAATTTCGAGGTCCCAAGCCTTAATCAATTTTTGAAAGAAATTGTTTTGCTGACATGTTCATGAATTAAATAAAAGAAATAATGCTAAAAATCATTGGTATCGGGTCCGTATTTTAGTTCCATAGCCCGGTACATATTTGTTATGATATTTAGAGGTTAACTATGAAATTTGGTGAAAACGGAGTTCGTTTGACGTGATTCGGACATCCGGTTGAGAAATTATGACCTTTAAGAGTTTTTGTTGAAAATGATTAGTTTTGAGGTTTAATTCATAGATTTACATGTTATTTACATGATTTTATCGCACGGGCAAGTCCGTATGATATTTTTAGACTCGCGTGCATGATTTTTTAGATCCCTGAGGGCTCGGGTGAGTTCCGGATAGGCCACGAGGTGTTTTGCACTTAAAAATAACTGTTGGTTTTTCAGTGCTGGTGTCCAAGTATTTTGTTCTGTGCGATCGCATAGGCAAGTCCGCGATCACACAGAGTAAAATTTGAGGTCCTGTTTGGTACACTGTGCGAATGCACCCCTACCCCGCGATCGCACTGCCCCAACCCCCTACCCTGTGCGATCGCATAGTTGCCCAGCCCAGCTATTATAAATATCGAATTAAATCCGGGCAGATTCCTTTCTTCTCCAATTTTTCGAGGTTCCAGCCCTAAAAACGAGTTTCCTTCAACAATCTTCATCCCCAATTCATAGGTAATCAATTCCAAACCTTGTTCTTTCAATTCTTTACTATTTTGTATCACTTTTAAAGCAAAAACAAAGAATTTTTATGGTAAAAATCTAGGATTTGGGTAGAATTAGAGAGTATTGTAAAAATTGATTTTTTATATCAAATTAAGGTCGGATTTCAAAACTAATAGCATATTTGGGATCGTGGGTGATTGGGTAAACGTAATTGGTCTGAAGCCCGAGTTTAGCCCAAGCGGGCCCGGGGTCGGATTTTCAATTTTTTTTAGAAAACTTAGGAAAAATTATATTTTTCAATAAAGCTAGTTCCTTTAGAATTAATTAATGATATTAAGTTAATTTTGATTAGATTCGAGCAAGTTAGAGGTGTATTCAAAAGGAAAAGCAATAATTGAGCAGTGAGCGGCCTGCAGAATTGAGGTAAGTGTTTGGTCTAACTTTGGCTTGAGGGAATAGAACTCCCCACTTGTTTGTTATATGATGCATGGGCGTGGTGTATAGGTGTGGTGACGAGTATCTATGCACCACCCAAATTGGTTGTTAAACATGATCCCCTTTCCTGTTCCCCACTTATTTGATCATCGTCTTAACTGTTATATGTACATTATTGTTTCTATGACTATTTGGCCTTGTTGAATTGTTGTTAGTTATTGTTGTGATTATTTGGAAAAAGTATTGGTTGTTTGAGCTGGTTTTCTAGTGATATGAACATGGTTGAGAGGTTGGTATTGTTTTTATGAAATAAAGGGATATATTTTGATGTTTCTGTTGGTTTCATGGTTCAGAGGTTATTGATGAAGTTATGAGAAAAATGTAGTTTATTATTTGTAATTGTTGAGATAAAAGTATTGTGAAAGGCTTGGCCTAAATTGTGAAATTTTGAATAAATTGATATGATATGTCTGGTGGGAGCGGGTTGCACGCCGCAACAAGGAGTGATAAGGGTGGACAGGTGGGATCGGGTTGCACGCCGCAACAGGAGTAATAAGGGTGATATTTTAGGGAGGAGCAATAAGGGAGGACAGGTGGGAGCGGGTTGCACGCCGCAACAAGGAGCGATAAGGGGGGGCATTTTTATTTTACTGAATTTTAAAGAGAAAGAAAATAAAAGTTTTGAAAAGTTAAAATGTCTATTTTACTACTCTTTAAATATTTTAGCACTATTTTTATTCGAAGTTAAAGTTTGAACATTGAAGAGTTACTGAGAATTGGTTATAGCTGAGTTATTTTATTTCGTGGCAGTACTTATTTACCTATTTGTTTAGATTTCTTTCTTGCTTTATTATTTATTGTTGTTATTGATTATATCGTTGAAGCCCGACTTAGCCTCGTCACTACATCGCCGAGGTTAAGCTCGACACTTACTCAGTACATGGGGTCGGTTGTACTGATACTACACTTTGTGCTCTTTTGCACATATCCAGATTCTATTCAGTAGTAGAGGATTCCAGGACAACCACCCGATTCATTTGGAGACACGAGGTATATTTTCCAGCGTTCGTAGATATCCGAGAGTCTTCTCCTATATCTACATACACTGTTTTATTTTATTTAGAACAATTACACTATTTCTTTCAGCCATTATTTGTAGTATTCTTTAGTAGTTAGTGGATGGTGACATCAGACCCTGGGGTAGTTTCAGAGTTATTTATATAATTAGTTTGTGGTTCGTTTTATTTAATTGGTTATTATTTTTATTTTATTTTAATATTGTTGGGAATTATTTTAATTAAGTTTATCTTGAATTTATTTATTTATGCTTAAGCAATTAATTAAGGAAATTTGTTAATCGATTTCTAACATTGGCTTGCCTAGCAAGTGAGGTGTTAGGCGCCATCACGATCCCTAAGATTGGGAATTTGGGTCGTGACTAGCACCTTGCCTATTGCAGCAGCCGTATCTCAGGCGGGAGGAGGGATCCCGACTCCTACTACCCACACTCTAGTTCAGACTACTCCTCAGGTTCAGACTCTAGTGGCCAATCCCATTGGGGTAATTCAGCCAGTTGCAGCAGTGCCGCCCGCTAATGGGGCAACCATGTCATCAAATGCTTTGTGGAGACTTGACATGTTCATTAAGCTATTCCCTGTCCATTTCAGTGGTGCTACTTCAGTAAACCCTCAGAAATATCTGGATAGTTGTCATGAGGTGTTGCGTAATATGGGTATTTTGGAGACCAATGGGGTCGATTTTGCGACTTTTCAGATGACTGGTTCTGCCAAGAAGTGGTGGAGAGATTATTTGTTGACTAGGCCAGTGGGATCACCTGCTCTGACTTGGGATCAGTTTGCTCACCTCTTTTTGGAGAAGTTCTTACCTGTCACTACTCGAGAGGATAAGTGTCGTCAGTTTGAGCGACTACAGCAGGGCAACATGACTGTGACTCGGTACGAGGCTCGTTTTGTGGATATGGATAGACATGTTATTCTTATATTGCCCATGGAGATGGAGAGGGTCATACGGTTTATTGATGGCCTTGCTCAGCCCATCAGGTTGCAGATGGCTAAGGAAACAATGTCCGAGATTTCTCTTCAGGATGCAGCTAATATAGCTAGGAGGTTTGAGTCAGTTCTTGGGATGGGAGGTCAGGGGTCAGACAAGAGACCTCGCCATTCCGGTGTTTTCAGTGGTGCCTCGTCTGGAGGCGGGACTTCATTTAGCAGAGGCCATTCATCCAGGCCATTCCATTTAGCGCTACAGGTTTCACATGGTACTTCAGGGGGTCGTGGTTCTTATGTACCTCCTTCTGCTCAGCTAGTCTACAGTGCTCCTTCAGCTCCTATTAGAGCACCTCCTCTGCAGAGTTATTATCGTGGTCAGCCGGTTCGTCAGGGTCAGTTCTCATATTATGAGGGATGTTTTGAGTGTGATAAATATGGGCATGTTCAGAGAGCTTGTCCGAGATTTCTGAGCAGTCAGCATCAGTACCAGGGTTCTCGTGCCATAGTTCCAGCACCAGCTGCAACACCACCTGCCCAGCCAGCAAGGGTAGGGGTCAAACAGTTAGAGGTAGAGGCCAGAATGTTAGAAGGGGAGGACAGATAGCTAGAGGTGGAGGTCAGCCTGCTAGAGATAGAGCTCCTTCAATAGGTGTGGTTCAGGGTGGTGGGGATCAACCTCGACTATATGCTTTTCCAGCCAGGCCTGAGGAAGAATCCTCCGACGCTGTTATTACAGGTATCATCTCAGTTTGTGATAGAGCTTCTTCTATTTTGTTTGATCCGGGGTCTACTGATTCGTATGTTTCCTCCTATTTTGCCTTGTATTTGAATGTGTCCCATGATCCCTTTAGTGTTCCTATTTATGTGTCCACAACTGTGGGGGATGCTATTGTGGTAGATCGAGTATATCATTCGTGTGTGGTAGTCATTAAATATCTTGAAACTAGTGTTGATCTTTTACTTCTAGACATGGTTGACTTTGATATTATATTGGGCATGGATTGGTTGTCGCCCTATTATGCCATTTTAGACTGTCACGCCAAGACAGTTACTTTAGCCTTACCGGGGTTGCCTTAATTAGAATGGAAAGGGACTCTTGGTCATCCTCCCAGCCGGGTAATTTCATATGATAAGGCTTGTCGCATGGTGGGGAAAGGGTGTTTGGCTTATTTGGCTCATATTCGTGATTTTGATGCTGAGGTATCTTCTATAGAGTCAGTTCCTATCGTGCGTGAGTTTCCTGAGGTATTTCCTGCAGACCTGCCGGGTATGCCGCTCGACAGGGATATTGATTTCTGTATTGATGTGGCTCCGGGCACTCAACCCATTTCCATTCCTCCATATCGGATGGCCCTACCAGAATTGAAAGAATTGAAAGAATAGTTACAAGATTTGCTAGATAAGGGTTTCATAAGACCTAGTGTCTCGCCTTGGGGTGCACCGGTTTTGTTTGTAAAGAAGAAAGATGGGTCAATGAGAATGTGCATAGACTACAGGAAACTGAATAAAGTTACTATCAAGAATAAATATCTGTTATCGAGAATTGATGACCTATTTGATCAATTTCAAGGTGCTAGGGTGTTTTCAAAAATTGATTTGAGGTCAGGCTACCATCAGCTAAAGATTAGGGCGTCCGATATCCCTAAGATAGCTTTTCGTATGAATTTTTGGTGATGTCTTTTGTGCTGACTAATGCTCCAGCGGCCTTTATGGACTTAAAGAATCGGGTTTTCAAGCCCCATCTGGACTCTTTTGTGATTGTGTTCATTGACGACATTCTTATATACTCCCGCAGTCGGGAAGAGAATGAGCAACATCTCCGTATAACACTCCAAACTTTGAGTGATAATCATTTGTATGCTAAGTTTTCTAAATGTGAGTTCTGGTTAGATTCAGTAGCCTTTTTGGGTCATATCGTATCGGTTGAGGGTATTCAGGTTGATCCTAAGAAGATAGAGGCAGTCAAGAACTGGCCTAGACCCACCACAGTCACGGAGATCAGGAGTTTTTTGGGTTTGGCCGGTTAATACCGTCATTTTGTGGAGGGGTTTTCATCCATAGCATCCCCAATGACTAAATTGACTCAGAAAGGTGCCCCATTTACATGGTCAGATGAGTGCGAGGCGAGCTTTCAGAAGCTCAAGACAGTCTTGACTTCAACACCGGTGTTGGTGTTACCATCAAATTCGGGTTCTTTCACGGTGTATTGTGATGCTTCTCGAGTTGGCCTTGGAGCAGTGTTGATGTAGGATGGAGGGGTGATTGCGTATGCGTCTCGTCAGTTGAAAGTCCATGAGAAGAATTACCATGTTCATGATTTAGAGTTGGCAGCTATTGTTCATGCTTTGAAAATTTGGAGGCATTATCTTTATGGCGTGTCGTGTGAGATTTTTACTGACCATCGCAGCCTCCAGTACTTATTCAAAAATAAAGATCTAAATTTGAGGCAGCGAAGGTGGTTAGAGTTGTTAAAAGATTATGATATCACTATATTGTATCACCCGGGGAAGGCCAATGTGGTGGACGATGCATTGAGTAGAAAGGCGGTGAGTATGGGCAGTCTTGCGTATATCCCAGTCAGCAAGAGATTGTTGGCTTCAGACATTCAGACTTTGGCTAATCAGTTCGTGAGGTTCAATATTTCTCCCAACAGTGTTCTAGCTTGTACTATCGCTCGGTCTTTTCTAGTTGATCGTATCCGAGAGCGGCAAGATGATGACCCACATTTGGCGGCCCTTAGGGACACGGTTCGGCACGGGGATGCCAAGCAGGTTACAGTTGGAGATGATGGCGTTTTGAGGATGCATGGTAGGTTGTGTGTGCCTAATGTCGATGGCCTTCGTGAATTGATCCTTGAGGAGGCTCACAGCTCCAAGAATTCTATTCACCAAGGTGCAGCAAAAATGTACCAAGATTTGAAACAACATTATTGGTGGAGAAGGATGAAAAAGGACATTGTGGCTCATGTGGCTCGTTGCTTAAATTGTTAGCAGGTAAAATATGAGCATCAAAGACCTGGTGGTGTGTTTCAGCAGATAGAGATTCCTAAGTGGAAGTGGGAGCGTATCACTATGGACTTTGTTTTTGGGCTCTCACGGACTCAGAGGAAATTCGATGCGTTTTGGGTTATTGTTGATAGACTGACTAAGTCATCACACTCCATTCCAGTGGCTAGTACTTATACTTCAGAGCGGTTGGTTGAGTTGTATATTCGGGAGATTGTTCGCCTTCATGGGGTGCCCGTGTCTATCATTTCTGATCGGGGTACGCAGTTCACTTCGCACTTTTGGAGGGCAGTTCAACATGAGTTGGGTACCCGAGTGGAGTTGAGTACAACATTTCACCCTCAGACTGACGGGCAGTCCGAGCGTACCATTTAGATATTGGAGGACATGCTCCGCGCTTGTGTTATTGATTTAGGAGGTTCATGGGATCAGTTCTTGCTGTTAGCGAGTTTTCTTACAATAATAGTTATCAGTCAAGCATTCAGATGGCTCCTTATGAGGTATTATATGGTAGACGGTGCAGATCTCCAGTTGTATGGTTCGAGCCAGGAGAGGCTCGGCTTTTGGGTACCGACTTAGTTTAGGAGGCCTTAGATAAGGTCAAGATCATTCAGGAGAGACTTCGTGCGGCTCAATCTAGGCAGAAGAGTTATGCTGATCGTAAGGTTCGTTATGTAGCATTCATGGTTGGAGAGAGAGTATTTCTTCGTATGTCGCCCATGAAGGGTGTTATGAGGTTTGGGAAGAAGGGCAAGTTGAGCCCTAGGTATATCGGGCCATTTGAGATTCTTGATAAGGTGGGGGAGGTAGCTTACAGACTTGCATTTCCTCCAGCGTTATCCTCAGCTCATCCGGTATTCCATGTGTCTATGCTCCGGAAATATCATGGTGACCCGTCCCACGTGTTAGATTTCAGCTCTGTCCAATTGGACAAAGACTTGACTTATGAGGAGGAGCCAGTAGCTATTTTAGACCGGCAGGTTCGCCAATTGAGATCTAAAAGTTTTCCTTTAGTTCGAGTGCAGTGGAGAGGCCAGCCCGTTGAGGCAGCTACTTGGGAGTCTGAGTCAGACATGCAGAGTAGATACCCACACTTGTTCGCCACTTCAGGTAATTTTCTATGTCCGTTCGAGGACGAACGTGTGTTTTAGAGGTGGAGATTGTGATGACCCAAGGGGCCATTTGATAGAAATTAGACTCCGTTCCATGCTTAATCGCTATAAAAAGACTAAAATTAAATACCATGATTTGCGTGCGCAGTCCGGGCGTGAAACCGGAAAGCTTTTATGTGAAAATATGAGAAATAGTGATTTTTAGAATTTAAATTTGATAAAAGTTGACTTTGGTCAAAATTTTGAGTAAACAGACCCGGATCCGTATTCCGACAATCCCGGAAGGTCCGCAGTAAAATATGGATATAGGGCGTATGCCCATAAATGAATTCCGAGGTCCCAAGCCTTAGAAATCAATTTTTGAAAGAAATTGTTTTGCTAACATGTTCATGAATTAAATAAAAGAAATAATGCTAAAAATCATCGGTATCGGGTCCGTATTTTGGTTCCTGAGCCCCGTACAATTTTGTTATGATATTTAGAGGTTAACGGCGAAATTTGGTGAAAAACAGAGTTCGTTTGACATGATTCGGACGTCCGGTTGAGAAATTATGACCTTTAAGAGATTTTGTTGAAAATGATGAGTTTTGAGGTTTAATTTATAGATTTACATGTTATTTCCATGATTTTATCGCAAGATCAAGTCCGTATGATATTTTTAGACTTGCGTGCATAATTTGTTTAGAGCCCCGAGGGCTCGGGTGAGTTCCGGATAGGCCACGGGATGTTTTGCATTTAAAAATAACTGCTGGGTTTTCATTGCTGGTGTCCAGGTATTTTGTTCTGTGCGATCGCATAGGCAAGTCCATGATCGCATAGAGTAAAATTTGAGGTCCTGTTTGGTACACTGTGCGAACGCACCCCCTACCCCGAGATCGCACTGCCCTAGCCCCCTACCCTCTGCGATCGCATAGTTGCCCAGCCCAGCTATTATAAATATCGAATTAAATCCGGGCAGAACCCTTTATTCTCCAATTTTTCGAGGTTCCAGCCCTAAAAACGAGTTTTCTTCAACAATCTTCATCCCCAATTCATAGGTAATCAATTTCAAACCTTGTTCTTTCAATTACTTACTATTTTGCATCACTTTTAAAGCAAAAACAAAGAATTTTCATGGTAAAAATCTAGGATTTGGGTAGAATTAGGGAGTTTTGTAAGAATTAAACGTTTTTTATCAAATTAAGGTCGGATTTCAAAACTAATAGCATATTTGGGATCATGGGTGAATGGGTAAACGTAATTTGGTCCAAACCCCGAGTTTAGACCAAGCAGGCCCGGGGTCGGGTTTTCACTTTTTTTTAAAAAACTTAAGAATAATTATATTTTCAATAAAGCTAGTTCCTTTAGCATTAGTTAATGATATTAAGTTAATTTTGATTAGATTCGAGCAAGTTAGAGGTGTATTCAAAAGGAAAAGCAATAATTGAGAAGTGAGGCCTTGAGAAGTGAGTGGCCTGCGGAATTGAGGTAAGTGTTTGGTCTAACTTTGGCTTGAGAGAATAGGATGTCACGACCCCAAATCCTAACCGGCCGTGATGGCGCCTATCGTGGAACTAGGCTAGGTAGCACTTAAAGTTTTCACATTTTTCTTTTCAAATATCTCAATTTATTTTCAACGATTCATAATACGCATATAAATTTTGAAATCTTTAAACAAAACAATTAAGCTAACAGTCTACAACCGTCCCCAAGACCCGGAGTCAACATGTCATGAGAATCTACGAAACAAACTAACTCTGTTGTTGTCATAGAAAAATTCTAGGAATAATATGTTAATATTAAATAAGGAAGAGAAATGGAGAAGCTGCGGACGCTGGACAGCTACCTCGAAATCCCGTAAGCTGGGGATAACGAACTCGGACGACTACTGCTCCGAATCAATACCTGGATCTGCACACAGAGGTGCAGGGAGTAATGATGAGTACGCCAACTTAGTAGTAATAAAAATAAATCACAGTCCGAGAAATAAGAAACACACATCACAGATACACCAATTCGCAAAAACAGTAAATCGCCAAGTCAGCATAAGTGTTCATCAAATACATAAGTTCAAAAACCAATTTCCAGAAATCCTTTGAAACAAGTATAATTTTAATATATCTCTGTAAAACTCTCAGTAAAAATCAGTTTGAAAACGAAGTGAATCATAGTCCAAAACTCAGTAAAATCATCGTAAATTCTCCCCTCGGGCCAAAGTCATTTCTCATAACAATCTCAGTATCAGCCCATCGGGCAACCTCACAGACCACTCAATATTAGCCCATCAGGCAACCTCACAGTCACTGAGTATCAGCCCATCAGGCAACCTCACAGTCACTCAATATTAGCCCATCAGGCAACCTCACGGTCACTCAATATTAGCCAATCAGGCAACCTCACAATCACTCAGTATCAGCCTCGCGGACAACATCACTCATTAGGTACCTGCGCTCACTGGGGGTGTGTACAGACTCCGGAGGGCTCCTACAACCCAAGCGCTATAACAAGCCACATCATGGCATAAATCACTCACAATAAAGGCTCGCAGCCTCACTCATATCATAACATCCTCACAATATATGACCGAAGCCTCACTCAGTCAGACACTCTCAACTTGCCCTTCAGCCATAAATATACCGGGTTCTCGACCCAAAAATAGTGTTTCAATTTCAAGAAATAGTATCAAAAATACTCTGAGTGTAAAAACAATTATCAAGAAAATACTGAGTGAAAATCATAACATATCAAGTGAGGAAAATAGTAAACACAGCCCCCAAGGGGTAAACAGATCGACACTAGGCCCCAAACATGGCTTACAACCCAAATCATATCAAAATATATATCAATACTATTAAGCATAGGCTTAAAAATCAATTTCGCAACTCAATAGTTTCCTAAATAGGGAATATATTTCCAAAGTTCCAACCTTTGCATTCCAAAACCCGTGAAAGGGTGCATACCCTCAGGACAGGATTTAAAGACATTACTTACCTCAAACTAGCCTGGAAACTATTCCGCAATACACTTGCCTCTCGAATCAACTCTCGAGTGCTCCAAATCTACCAAGTTAAGATTTTTATCATCAAATTATGCTTAAGGAATGAATTCCAATTGAAAAATACCAATTTTAGCTCAAAACCCGAAATTTGCTAAAACATGACCCCCGGTCCCGCATCTCGAAACTCATAAATTTTTATACCAAAATGTTCTTCGTCATCTCACGAGTCCGTACATATAAATAACGCGAAAATCGGAGTTCGTTTGACCCCTCAAATCGACCCTTAAATGTCTCATAATCTCAAGCCCTAACTCCCCTTTTTCTACTAAATTTTCATGAATTAAACACTGAGATTATGTTCCTTAATACCTATAATCAAGTTTTAAGGTCTAAAATACTTACCTCTAGGATGAATACCGATTTCCCCTCTCCAAAATCGCCTCCAAGCTCTTTTCCCGTTCAAAAATGGTGTTAAAAATCTAATGGTCGCGGAGGGTTTAATTTTGTATTGCCCAGGTATACACACTGTGCGATTGCGGCTCCAACTGTGCGTTCGCAGTGAACAAAATTTACCAACCCTTATTTAACCCTGTGCGATCACGTCCTCCTCTATGCAATCGCATAGAACAAATTTTCCAACAGCCTTCTCCAACTCTTTCGGATAGCCTCTAGTATAATGGTCATACCTTTCTGTACTAAACTCCAAATTATAATTGGCTTAACTTTCTGAAAACTAGACATCAAGATTTACAACTTTCATTTTTGGATCATCTTCAAGTTACTTATAGATTGTGGGTTATAAGCTTCCAAAGTCGGGACAGTGCATCAGAAAGTTTACTCTGTGCGATCGCGTGAAGCCTTGTGCGATCGCATAGCACAACTAGATTTTTCCAAATTTTCTCTGTGCTAACGCATCCAAATCAATGTTATCGCACTGTACATCCCTGAAGCCAAAAACCAGCAACTAGAAATGGCCTAGAAATGGTCTGAAACCACCCAAAACTCACCCGAGACCCTCGAGACCTCAACCAAAACATACCAACACATCCCATAACATCACACAAACTTAGTCGAGCCTTCGAATCACCAAAAACAACGCAAAAACACTAAAATCACATCGAATTCAAGCCTATGAACTTTCAAATTTCTAAATTCCACCAATGATGCCGAAACTATCCAAAACACATCCGATTGACCTGAAATTTTGCACATATATCCAAAATGACATTACGAACGTATTCCAACTTCCGGAATTCCATTCCGACCCCGATAGACTATTTTCCACTGCCAACCGAAAATTGCCAAAAACTAACTTTCGCCAATTCAAGCATAATTCTACACCGGAAATCACAAAAATATTCCGAACACATTCCTAAGTCCCAAAATCACCTAACGAAGCTATCTAAGCCATACAATCCGCATTCCGAGGTCGTTTACCAATAAATCAACTCTCAGTTGACTTTTCCAACTTTAAGGCTATTTTTAAAGACTAAGTGACTTATTTCTCATCATAAGCATTCCGATTTCAAGCCTACCAACTCTAACACATCAATAATAGTATAACCAACCTATTACAAGTCAATAACAGTAATTATAATACAAATTCTACGAGACGACCGGTCGGATTGTTACATAGGACTCCCCACTTGTTTGTTATGTGAAATGCATGGGCGTGGTGTATAGGTGTGGTGACGAATATCTATGCGCCACCCAAATTGGTTGTTCAACATGATCTCCTTTCCTGTTCCCCACTTATTTATCATCGTCTTAACTGTTATATGTTCATTATTGTTTCTATGACTATTTGGCCTTGTTGAATTGTTGTTAGTTATTGTTGTGACTATTTATAAAGAGTATTGGTTGTTTGAGCTGGTTTTCTTGTGATATGAACATGGTTGAGAGGTTGGTATTGTTTTTACGAAATAAAGATATATATTTTGATGTTTCTGTTTGTTTCATGGTTGAGAGGTTATTGATGAAGTTATGAGAAAAATGTAGTTTATTATTTGTAATTGTTGAGACAAAAGTATGTGAAAGGCTTGGCCTAAATTGTGAAATTTTGAATAAATTGATATGATATGTCTGGTGGGAGCGGGTTGCACGCTGCAACAAGGAGTGATAAGAGTGCACATGTGGGATCGGGTTGCACGCCGCAACAGGAGTAATAAGGGTGATATTTTAGGGAGGAGCAATAAGGGAGGACATGTGGGAGCGGGTTGCACGCCGCAACAAGGAGCGATAAAGGAGGACATTTATATTTGACTGATTTTTAAAGAGAAAGAAAATAAAAGTTTTGAAAAGGTAAAATGTCTATTTTACTACTCTTTAAATATTTTAGCACTATTTTTAATCAAATTTAAAGTTTGGAACTTTGAAGAGTTATTGAGAATTGGTTATAGCTGAGTTATTTTATTTCGTGGAAGTACTTATTTACCTATTTGTTTAGATTTATTTCTTGCTTTATTATTTATTGTTGTTATCGATTACATCGTTGAAGCCCGACTTAGCCTCGTCACTACTTCGCCGAGGTTAGGCTCGGCACTTACTCAATACATGGGGTCGGTTGTACTGATACTACACTCTGTGCTCTTCTGCACAGATCCAGTTTCTATTCAGCAGTAAAGGATTCCAGGACGAGCACCCGATTCATTTGGAGACACGAGGTACATCTGCCGGCGTTCACAGATATCCGAGAGTTTTCTCCTATATCTACATATACTGTTTTATTTTATTCAGTACAGTTACACTATTTCTTTCAGCCATTATTTGTAGTATTCTTTAGTAGTTCGTGGATGGTGACACCAGACCCTGGGGTAGTTTTAGAGTTATTTATATAATTAGTTCGTGGTTCATTTTATTTAATTGGTTATTATTTTAATTTTATTTTAATATTGTTGGGAATTATTTTAATTAAGTTTATCTTGAATTTATTTATTTATGCTTAAGCAATTAATTAAGGAAATTTGTTAATCGATTTCTAACATTGGCTTGCCTAGCAAGTATGGTGTTAGGCACCATCACAATCCCTAAGGTTGGGAATTCGGGTCGTGACAAAATTTTGGCGCAGTTGCCGGGGAACTAACGGTGCAACTGAAGGTGTACATATTGCTAGGTTTAAAGTTTCAACTTTTTTTTTTATATTTGATTTTTATTTTCTTTATTTTAGTTTTATTTGTTAATTTGAAAAAAAATGGCATCATGGAATGAGAGTTTTGATGTTGGCAATTCTACTTTTGATCGTCGTTATGCATATTGTGGAGAAAACCACCCAGGGCAAAATTATCAAAATATTTGCGAGAGTGAGTTATGTGCACCAACTCAATCTTATGTGTGTGATGTGTGTGGTGGTATAAATGGTCACTTTCATGGTTGTGCTTATATTTCTTATCATCCCCCAACCCCTTACTATAATGGTTCTACCTTTTCTTGTGAAGTTAATAGGAACAAAGAATCTGGGGATGCGGACCTGAATGAGATCAAGGATATGTTAAAGTGCCTTCTGGAACAAAACAATGAGAAACAATTGCAGATAAAAAGGCAAGAGGCAACTATTCGCAAATTGGAGGCTCAATTGAGTCAAGTGGTTGGAGTTGTTAATGCTCAACAAGATAATATGGGGGATAATAGCCAAGAAGAGCGTGAATTTGAGGTGCTAATTGAGGAGGTCAGAGTAGAACATCAATAACCTATCCAACTACAATTTGAGGATGTCGATGTTGTAAAAGTGACACTAGAGTCAGTCAAGGACATTGATGATATAAATTTTGTTGACTTTAGTATCATTGATGTGGAGGATGCTGAAAGTCCTGAAGTTCATATGTTTGGGTGCATTGGGCCTCACTCCTAACATTTTCCTACATTGTTCTTAGATGACGATATGAAAATAGAGTCATCCGAGCCGATTGGGGAGTCAAGGGATGAGGAACAAGGTGCTTACATTCTGGAAATTTTCTTGCCAGAAAGACAGGACTACATACCTTATCTAAAAGCCAAGAAGTGTAAAATAGTACAATGGTTGCTTGGGCCAGTTAGATTTGTTCAGCCACCCCTGGAGCATAACCGAAAACTTGAAGCCAAATTAGGGGTTCAATTCATAAGCTCTCGGTGGAGGAAAAAAGTGATTCACGTCGTGCCGAGACGTTAAATCAAGCGCTTGTTGGGAGGCAACACATCTTTATTTTTTATTTTTAATTTAGTTTACTTTTTTTATTTTTTTATTATTGTATTATTCTTGTAGTGTTGATTTTTGATTTTTAGGAGCATGGAACGCAAAGCCATTGGAAGGAAGCAACAACAAACTAATGGTTGGAACTAAGTGTTAGGTACCCACAGGAAGGACCAGGCCTGAGAGAAGTCTGAGTACCCCATGAGATGCTAGTGCTTCGGCCTTTGGCCTACCAGGGAGTTTCTTTTACCCTCTTATAGTTATGATGTGCATTGGGAGCAATGCACAATTTTAAGTGTGGGGTGAGAAGATCGTCTGGGTGACTTTCCATGCTATTTTAGTTATGTTCGTTAATTGAATAATTTTTTTGTTAAAAAAAAAATAGGAAAGATTGGACTTTTCCCGACGATGGATCTATTAGACAATTTTCTTGAGGGATTTAAGTCTAAAAAAATATTTTCTTTTGTTAGGTAGTATAACAATTCCCCCTTGGTTTTTCTTTGTGCTGCAGTTCTTTTCCAAGGGTTTTGTTTGAATCGGGTGTAGTTAGTTTTTTTAGGAATATGAGCCATTGTGTTGTGTTTTGAATTGAAGCAATATCTCTTGACTTTGTTATGCCTTGAGAATAGTGAGTACCTTGGTTGTGACGCTTAGGCTCATTTTTTTTACTCTTGTATAAGTACTTTAAATTGTATAAGCTTCACTTTGCTTAACTGCTTTGACTAGAGTGTCTTGATGAATCCAATCCTGAGTGAGTTAAGTGCCATGTGTGTGTGAAGTTTGGGTGTTATTTTGTGCATTGCATTTGATGCCTAGAACTTGCCATGTGTGCTTGCAAAGAGAAATAGTAGTTTCGTTCAGTCTTGGAAGTGATATAGGCGTTTTTTTGTTGAGTTATATATATATATATTACCCACCTAATTTTTATGTATCTTAGTTAACCCCTTTGAGCATATAATCTTGTTTCTTTGGCAACCACATTACAAGCCTTACCCATTTGTTTGAATTAACTATCTATTTGAACCTTTTAACATCTCATGAACACTTGAATTGTTATGAATTGTGTAAAAGTTAAAGTGTGGGGTGGTTGGTTTGGCTTTTGAGTGGAACTAATGAAATAAGGAGAAAGGTGCGCTGTTGAAAAAGTAAGAGTCACTTGAATTTAGAAAAAACAAATATAGTTGTATTGCTGTGAAAAAAATATTCATTGATAGGTAGTGACTCTTGATATAATTGTGCTTAAAGAAGTATGCGATAATAATATTGATGTGAAGGTGGAGTTTGGTTTGACATAAGTATTGTGTTTGAATGTTAAAGTATATGTATTAAAGTGCTTAGGGAGGTGTAGTCACTCTTATATCTAAATATATCCTACCCGTCCCGCAGCCTACATTATAACCAAATAAAGTCCTACTTGATCCTAGACTGAATAATCTCGATTAGTATAGTAGTACACTACGGGAAAGCCTATGGTGCATCTTTTGTGGCACATGAATGTTATTTCTGAGAGTGAGTAAATTATTTCTATCATAAGTTCCTATGTGTTCTTAAATTTTATTGTCTGGAACTACTCTCTTTTGTTGTGTGAGGGCACTTGATTCATAAAGGAAAGGTAATATCAGTGACCTCTATGTTAGAGTAAGTGGGTGAATTGTGAATACTGCGTGGTACTTGTGAGTCAAATCTTGAGGTGAAGATGTTATGCTTTTGTGCTTAGTCTATTTTAAATATTCTTGGTGTGATGAGTTAGGAGAATTGCTTAAAAAGGTCGTGTCTATATAAAGTGTAGTTTGATTGCTAGAGGACGAGCAATGGTTTAAGTGTGGATTGTTGATGATAGACTATAATTACGTATTTTAGTCGCTTATTACACTTTAATTTACTGCACTTTAATTGAGTTTGAGCTTTAATCGCTAGTGTTTTGCACTAATTGTGTGTTTTATGCCTTGTAGGAGTTATTCCAAGCTATATAGATGCTATGGAATGAATTCAAGTGATTTGGAGCTTTGACATCTGAGTAAAAGCCCAATAAATTAAGCCGGGATCGTGTTCGGGGGTCAAATTTGATAGTTAAGAACAAACGAAGACTCGAATAGGCATATTGCGCTCTGTCTAGTAAAATAGACATAACGTTTTTCTACAAACTCCATTCGGGCTATATAATATATGGTTGGAAATCTAACTCAAAGGGCTACAACTTTCATGTTTTACGTTATTCCATATTCCGAACGGAACAGGGTGAAAAATGCGCTTGAAACCGCGGACCTGGATGCAGGCAGAAGCAGAGTACTGGTAAATGACCGCGCCCGCGCCGCGTTTGGCCGCAACCGCGAGTATCCAGGCGTAGAAAAAAGGTCTGTTTTTGCGTAGAAGAAGGTATAATTGTTTGGGCCCGACCCTACTTGATATATATACATGGAAAAACGGTATTTTGGAGAGGTTGGACATACTTTTAACACAAATTCGACCTAAGGAGGCAGAGACACAATAGGAGCAAGGCGGGGAATTCTTCTACAAGTTTTTCCTTCCTCTTCCTATTTTTTCCATTATTGGTTATGACTTTTAGTATTGTATTTTTACATACTATTATGAATAGCTAATTTGTTATCTAGGGTTTTGATTGAACCTTTTGTAGGATAAATTCTTGTTATGTTTTTATATAATTGAGTCGTTGGATTTCTCTACTTGTTCAACTATGTGTTTATTGTTGTTGATTGAATGGCCATCGATTGAATGTACCTATTTATTATGTGTTGCTTGAGAAAGGATACATATTTAGGTGGTTGTTGAACAACGTCACTTCTAACGTATGTGAGAAATCAATACAACGAGTTTAAATGTAGGTTTAGAAATAACAAAGCCTTGACGTGGTTAATGAGCTGTTAGATAAAGCCAACTAGCGTAGTTCGAGAGAATATGTCTAGTAAATTGTTGTAGTTGCTCGAGAGAGAATTACGGCACCTAAAGTGCTCACTATTAGTAGAGAATAGATAGGCGAAATTATAGAAAACATAGCGGGAAGGATTCTGACAATTGGGAAAATCATAACTCTAGACCTCCTAAATTTAATCTCCAACCCTTAGTATCTTTAGTTGTTAATTTAATGCTTTAGTTTCTTAGTTAATTAATTAGATATGAGAATCTTAATCTTTATAACTTAGAAATTTATTCGATCTTGTCTTCTGAGCGATATTGAACAATTATAGCTAAGCCTTAGTTCTCTGTGGGATTCGACTCCTGACTTTTAGACCGGGTTATATTTGCAACGACCGCTTATCCTTTTTAGGACTAGAGTTGGGCGTGATCAGTGCTCCCCCCCCCCCCAACCTTTTCTATGCATTCACACTCTTCCAGAGTCATTTTGGAGAAGGTTTGCTTTCTGGTTCCTACTCTCGGATTTCCCAAAGGTACATTATAGAACTTGAAGACCCGTGTGAGCAGAAACCCATACGGAAGCCCATGGTTACCATCCTGAAAGTTTACCACCTTCCGCATGTGCTCGGTCATAATAGAAGGTAAATTTATGGAGGTGAACGCATCAAGGGCCTCTATGAGGTACAAATCATACTTAGAGGTGATGGACCTCCTCTCAGAATGGGGAAGAAGAACTTTGTTCACCAATTCAAAAAGGAGATGGTACACAGGGAGAAATTCCTTCTTGTGAACCTGTTCCCCATGCTGGGCAGCCTGCTCTTTCACAATAGAACGCCTGAAGTTGGCTCCACAAGCACCCTTGACCGATGACATCCCTTCATAAGGAACTTGGATAATTTTCCCTAGTGCAGCAACATCAATCACCATGTCGACTCCATTGACTAGCACGCAAATGTGGTCCCCCGTAACAGTGAAGAGGCTTGCATAAAATCTTTGCACCTCTTCTTCATAAAACCTTGGGCAAATCCTCCTTAAACAAGTGGCCCCACTGTTGAAATTCTACCATCTCCAAGACTTGTCTCATCCTTGCCATCTCTGAAATTTTTGTAACATACGACCCCACAAGACCTTTTGAGTCCTCAACCTTTCTTGCCAAATCCCACTATCACTTGGTATCGTCTTCTCAGAACCAGGTCCTCCAACTGTTTCCCACTTTCTTTTTCAAGATTTAGTCACAGACTTCCCTCTTTCACTCGAAGCAACCAAAGTATCATCCTCAGACACATCTTCCTCCTCCATAACCTTTTTTGACTGACCACCACTCTTCACAGACTTTCCACTCTGTTTTTCCACAGCTTCCTTGGAAGCACTAGCCACAAATTTTTGTACTTTCTTAGACCGCTTCACCAAGGAACTAGATTCCTCACAGCATACTCATCAACTTCCACTACTGGAACATTTTTATCACACACAACTTCCCTCTCTTTCATTAACCTCTTCTTCTTTTTCTTGATGCTCCTTCTACTTTTCTGTAAAGTAGACTCAAAAGCCTCATTCTTCTGCAACCTAGTAGTTTGTCACTTAGAAGAGGGCTCAGGAGTAACTATTGGCTTCCTTATTTTGAATCGAGCGCTAAGAACCATGTCATCCTCATCATCCTCGTCATTAGGTTCCTCAACAGGAGGAATGGACTCCAATGGCTTAGTGTAGAAGATATGTTCCTGACTTGTTTTCTCAGAAAGGGAATCAGGTTCTCCAACAGGTGTTTCAGAGACTTTTTCATGAACAGGAGATTCAAAAAGTAACATGGTTCCCTCATCACCTAGGAACAGAGTTTCTTCCCCATGAGACTGGGGCAGGAGAGAGGGTCCTTCACTCACCAAACTTTCAGCAGCGATAGCCATGATATTTTTCGCTGCTTCTTTCTTCGGTGACTCCATGGGAGCCACTGAGTCCAAGACAAGAGAGTTCAAGTACTGGTCGGGATCCTCCTCAGAGACCCCTGATTCTTGAGGGGTAGCACTTTCTATTTCCCCCTTGTTGTGATCAAACGGTGGAGGAGAACCAATGTGAACATTTGGGGCATCGGAAGTTTCAGCGCTTGGGAGTGAAACAGGGTTTGACAGAGTTGTGAGGGAGATGGGAGATGAAGAGGAAACAGGTGTAGATACCTTAGTATCAGGGGTAGTAGAGGAGAGTGTTTTTGGTGGTGACGCTAAGGGAGTTGGAGAGGCGGGAATGGTGTCGTCGACATGAGTGAGAGAAGGTTGTTCATCAGCCATGGTGAAGAAGGGTTTGAGAGTTCTGAGAGAATAGAGAGATACAATGAGAAGTGATTGTTCAGAACTTAGGAAGTGAGAGGGATTTATAGAAGGAGGAGCCAATAATGAGAGGGGAGAGGAACGGGTTCTGAAGTAGTGGTAGGTTTTTGGGAATACGTAACGGTGCAGTAAAGGTGAAAATATTTGAGAGACGAGACGTGTTGAATAGGTTCTGAAAAGTCGGATGATGTGGCAGTTAAATTAATTTTGTTGTCTTTTGAGATAGCATGAGAAAAAATACATTACTACTAACCGGTGGTGCAGGAACCGGGTTCCTGACCAGTTTTTGTCAAAACATTTGCAACTCTCCTTTTCACCTTAACGTTGTTCCTTTGGCTTATATAATCGTCATGCGTGTCTACCTGTAACAGTATATATGTGAGTTAAGCTTGGTCAGAAAACACTTTAGCAAATTTACCAAAGTATGACTTTCATAACCATAGGAAGAGAATCAGGTTCTCAATTAGGTTTGATTAACCTCAGTGCCATCCTATTCCTCTAAAAGTGTTCCTTGCTTAAGTCTTTGGTAAAGATATTTGCAATTTGATCTTCTATGCAACAGAACCTCATACAGATAATCCTCTTTTCCTCTCTGAGCAAATGATGTCTGACATCAATGTGCTTGGTTCTCTTGTGTTGAACTGGATTCTTTGCCCTGTTGAGTGCACTAGTATTGTCACATAGAAGAGGTACACGGTCAATGTATACTCCAAAGTCCTCCAATTGTTGTTTGATCCATAGTAGCTGAGCACAGCAAGAAGCTGCAGCAACATATTTCGCTTCAGCTGTTGAGAGTGCTACTGAGTTTTGCTTCCTTGTACCCAATGAGATTAGGCATGATCCTAGGAAATGAGCCATTCCATATGTACTTTTCCTGTCCACCAGATAACCTGCATAGTCAGCATCCGCATAACCAATAAGATTGAAATTGTCACCTGAAGGGTAATACAGAACTAGGTCCTGTGTGCCCTTAAGATATCTCAGAATTCTCTTAGCAGCCTTCAGGTGGGATTCCTTGGGATGTGATTGGAACCCTGCACATAGACCCACCCTGAACGCAATGTCTGGCCTGCTGACAGTAAGGTAGAGTAGTGATCCAATGATTCCTCGATACATTGTTTGGTTTATAGGTGATCCAAATCCATCCATTGTCCAACTTAGTGGCAGTAGCAATAATGGTATCAATCACCTTTGATGCTTCCATATCAAACCTCTTCAGAAGTTCCTTGATGTATTTCTGCTGACTGATACATGTTCCCTTTGTGGATTGCTTCACTTGAAGACCCAAGAGGAAGTTCAGCTCCCCCATCATGCTCATTCAAACTCACCTCCCATCAGTTTAGCAAATTCTTCACACAGTGAGTCTGTCGTTGCCCCAAATATGATATCATTAACATATACCTAAACAATGAGCAGGTTCCTTCCCTATTTCTTCAAGAACAGAGTGTTGTCAATTTTTCCCCGTGTGAATCCATTTTTCAAGAGAAACTTGGATAGCCTCATACCAAGAACGAGGGGCCTGCTTCAATCCATAGAGTATCTTATCCAATTTAAATACATACTCAGGATATTCATGACATTCAAAACCTGGAGGTTGCTTGACATAAACTTCTTCCTTGATATAACCATTCAAAAATGCACTCTTCACATCCATTTGGAACAAGGTGAATTCTATATGGGATGCAAAGGCAATGAGAATCCTAATGGCTTCCATGCGAGCAACTGGGAAAAATGTCTCATCATAATCAATCCCTTCCTCTTGATTGTAGCCTTGGACAACAAGCCTTGCTTTGTTCCTTGTAGTGTTTCCATGTTCATCCAGCTTGTTTCTGAATACCCACCTGGTCCCTATGATGGTTCTATCTGAGGGTCTAGGTACCAAGTGCCAGACCTTGTTTCATCCAAATTGATGCAGTTTTTCTTGCATAGTAGTGATCCAGTCTGCATCTTTCAAGGCTGCTTTGATATTTTTGGGTTCTATTTGGGATAGAAAGGCTGAGAAAGCTAGAGAATTTCTAGTTTTTTATCTTGTCTGGACTCCGGAATCAAGGGGAGTGATTATGTTATCAAGTGGATGGGAGCTTTTATGTTTCCAGTTTGGGACTGGAGTCTGATTGGTAGAGGAACTGGGTAAATCTAAATGGTTCCCCTGCATTCCTTGTTCTGCTACTTGTGGAGTGCTTTGAACTACATCTACAACTCTTTCTTATGCTTCAGTGGTAGTGATTTGGGTACCTGGTTCCTCTTGAGAACTGGAAGAGGAGTTTGCATTGTCTTCACCTGCTTCCTTCATCTGACTCATCATATCCGTTTTACCATTTGAAACATTAGTGATCTCCCCAGGAACCAATAGTGGTTCGTTGTCTTGATCGTCCCTATTTCCTTCCTTGCCAGATGGAGGTGTCTCATTGAATATCACATGAACACTTTCTTCCACGCATTGTGTCCTCTTGTTGTAGACTTTGTAAGCTTTGCTTTGAGAGGAGTATCCCAGAAAGATTCCTTCATCACCTTTTGCATCGAACTTCCCAAGTTGATCCTTTCCGTTGTTGAGAACATAACATTTGCATCCAAAGGTTCTCAAATGAGTTAACTTTGGCTTCCTTCCATTGAGAAACTCATAGGGGGTTTTGTTCAAGAGGGATATGATCATGCACATGTTCACCAAATAGCATGCAGTGTTTATTACCTCTGCCCAGAAAGTTTTGGCAGTTCCACTGTCAATGAGCATTGTTCTGGCCATGTCTTCAAGAGTTCTATTCTTGTTTTCAACAACTCCGTTTTGCTGTGGAGTCCTTGGAGCAGAGAAGTTGTGACTAATCCCATTTTCACTGCAGAACTCATCAAACTTGGCATTGTCGAATTCTGTTCCATGGTCATATCTGATGCAAGCTACCTTCAATTCCATCTTCACTTGGATTTTCTTAACAAAGGTCACGAACACTTCGAATGTCTCATCTTTTGTTATGAGAAATAGTTTCCAAGTGAATCTTGAATAGTCATCTACTATCACAAAGATATATCTCTTTCCACCCCTGCTTGGTACTCTCATAGGACCATATAGATCCATATGAAGGAGTTGAGTGGCTTTGATGTGCTGAAATCCTTCTTTGGCTTAAAGGATGATTTCACATGTTTTCCTCTAGCACATGCATCACACACTCTGTGCTCCTTGAACTTTGAATTTGGTAGACCATGAACCAGGTCCGTCTGTATCAGCTTATTCAGAAGGGAAAAGCATGCATGTCGCAACCTTCTATGCCGCCATTCTGCATCATCATTAACAGCCTTCAGGCAGATCATATCACCAGCTTGTAGAGACTCACAATCATCACATAGATGTTCTTGTATCTTTTGGCTACTAGAACCACTTCACCAGTTACCAGATTAGTAAATGTGCACACTTTACACAAGAACTCTACTTTGTTCCCTTTATCACAGATTTGAAAGACTCTCAAGAGACTGTACTTCAGACCATCCACATAGTACAGATTCTCAATTGAGTGTGAAAGAAACTTTCCAACCTTTACGACACCGATAATGTACCCCTTTTTTCCATTTCCAAAGGATACATTCCCTCCTTGCAGGGCTTTCGATGAAAGGAAATCCATGGTGCTCCTAGGCATATGCTTAGAGTATCCACTGTCCATGATCCATTGTAGTCTGCTTCCTCCCTGCACTGATAAATCAACGGTTAGATTTAGGAACCCAAACTAGTTTGGGTCCCTTGTAATGAGGAAAAGGGTGAATGAGAGCTTTTCTAGTCCAAGCATGTAAAATACATTTTTTGCGCGAGGCCCCTAGTTTCTTTCAGTAGTGACTTTTTAGCAAAAACTTTGTTTTGCTGAATAGATTGAACTCTGGCATGGCAATTTTCCTTGAAGTGCCCATTTTTCCCATAATGGGTACAAAGCCAGTTATCAGGTATAGTGATGTACTTGTTGTGAGGGTTGTAAGGAGTTTTATCCTTTTGGAACCCTATTCCCTGCTTGTTTCCACCATTATTGAAGTACATAGTAGTAACAACATCTGAGGACCAGGTCCACTTGAGGGATTTCTCAAGATCATTTTTTACTTTCTCCAATTCTGCTTGAAGTTGCCTATTTTTCTCAAGCTCACCCACATAGACTAGTTTTCACATCATTTAATTCTTTTTCAAGTTTAATGTGTGCCTCACTAGCTACTTCCTTCCCTTTCTCAATGGTTGCAGGCCTATGTTCTGTTTAAGTCCCTCAATTGTTTCCTCTAGGTCTACAATTACAACTAAAAAATCATCTCTCTCTTGCTCAGTAGCTGCAACTTTTTCTACTAGAGTATTGTTTTCTTTGATAAGGTTTTCTATGGTTTCTTTCAAGTCAATAACCACTACCATCATCATCTCTCTCATTTTCTACGCTATTGATCTTTCCAGTTAGAGCTTCTTTTTCCTTTTCAAGATTATCTATGGTTTTCTTTAAACCAACCACACAGATAGCTAAGTCGTCCCTAGTTTGTTCAGCATCTCCTAACTCTATGGTCAAGGCATTCTTATCATCAACAATACTATGATATGCATCAATTAGAACATTAGCTAATGGCATTAGTTTCTTAGGAGAATAGGATGTCAGATTCCTCTTAACATCCCTGAAATTTACCTCATCATTGTCGTCATCTTCATCATCATCAGACTGAGCCATCAACGCAAATAATGAGTCATATTCCTTCGCTTCATTTTCCACTGCCATCATGGAGCTGTATCCTGCATAAGTTTCTTCTTCTAATTCACAGGAAGAGTCTCCCCATGCAACAAGAGCTTGCTTCACAACATTGTCAGCTGCACTTTTTTGCTTGAAGCATTTTTCAGGAACCGGGTTCCTTTTTGCTGCTTTCTAAGAGTTGTGCTTGTAATGCTCCTGCTTTAGAAATGGACAGTCTTTGATGAAATGTCCTGGCTTTCCGCACGTGTGACAGAGGTCATAGTTCTTTGTCTTACTGGAGCTACCTCTCTTTAGCATTCCACCATTTCTTCGAACCATTTTTTAAACCTTTTGGTACGATAAGCCATATCGCTATCTTCCTCACTTGAGTCATTGTTTTCAGCCTTGAGTACCAGGTTCTTCTCCTTCTTTGGTTCTCTTCTTTCACTGTCTTTCTTTCTCTTCATCTCGTATGTCTTCAGATTCACAACCAGCACATCCATAGTTAAAGTTTGCAGATCTTTGGCTTCAGTGATAGTATTTACCTTGCTTTCCCATGAGCTGGGTAGGACGCTAAGAACCTTCCTCACGAGCTTGTATCTAGGAATGATTTCTCCAAGTAAATGCAGCTCATTTATGATAGAAGTAAATCTTGTGTGCATGTGATGTATAGATTCGTCATCCTTCATTCTGAAAAGCTCATACTTAGTGGTGAGCATGTCGATTTTGGACTGTTTAACCTTAGTAGTTCCTTCATGCGCCATTTGCAAGGCTTCCCATATCTCCTTGGCAGATTGACAGGCTGAGATCTTGTTGTACTCATCAGGTCCTATACGACACACCAAGATCTTTTTGGCACGAAAATTCTTTTCAACAGCTTTTCTGTCGACATCACTATATTCCTTTCTGGTTTTCGCCACCATCACGGCAGGTTCTCCTACCTTCTTCATTGGAACATATGGGCCGTCATAGATAATGTCTCATAGCTCGTAGTCTTCTGCCATTATAAAATCATGCATACGAGTTTTCCACCAGCCGTAGTACTGACCATTGAATCTAGGAGGCATGTAGGTTGATTGTCCTTCCTCGAAGTTTGATGGAGCAGCCATGGAGATCCTTTCTAGGTGTTAAACTTTTAGAAAGAACCTGCTCTGATACCAACTGATAGCTTATATGAGTCCACCAAACTGTATAGAGACATGGTCCTATATCAGTTCCCACAGTACTAACTAATAAAACGGTAAGTAAATAAGACACATGATTTTTACGTTAAAAAATTCCAACTCAAGGGGACAAAAACCACGACCTATACTGGTAGGATTTCAACTTCACTAACTTGCAATACACTTGTTACAAGCCACTTTGTAATGATTCTATTACAAAGACTTAAAACTCACTAATTTGTAATACCCCTACTACAAGCCACTTTGCAACTCACTAATCACAAAGACTTCAACTTATGACTAACTCTAGTCACAACACAAACTTAGCGAGTTTATGTTTTTGAGTTTCCTAAAACAGAGCTTCTAAATAATCAACTTGTGACTTTAATGTTGGATAAGATCTTCAATGCTTGAGAGAATATCACTAAATGTTCCAGTGAATGTTTTTTTCCATACTCCTTGTAATTATACTTCAATGAGATCACTAGGATGATGTCCACAATTGGTTGGTGCAAGGCCTTTCCCAATGGGAAGTGACTGGTGCACTGTATCTGCACTATAGCGTGAACAGTTGTAGGCAATCACTTTTCAACTGTAGAGTTGACTTTGTACTTCTGTCAGGGAAACTCCAGAGGATCATGTCCCTGAATTGGTTCTTGTGTATCCAAAGTCACACAACTCATATTTTCTTGAGTCCATCGGTGAAGAATTGTACCAAGTATGCATCAGGTCCTTCATCTGGTTCTAGGCAAGAAGTTTGTTAGATCATCAAAACATAAGACTGTGAAACCTTAACCCATCAAGGGCTTTACCAGGACTTTGGTAATGGCGGAATGCCCCTCTCGCATACTCAAAATTCCGTCGGATCTCAACCTGCTGCAGGATACGGTGGATTTGGTGCTGCAGTTTTATCTCCTCTGTTCCGCCGCTGAAAGCGGAGCTCTCTGGGAGGTCAATGATTCCAGTTGTCGTGTGGTGTAGTCGCAATAGGATTGAGGGTGAGTTCCTTTTTGTCCTCTTTGTTTTGCGACCCTTTATCTTTATTGACTCCTTCTTTTTATTTCCGTAGACTTACTTGTTGGAGGTCAAAAGCGCTCGTAGGGCTGAGACGCGGGCCGAGATTTCTTCTAAAAATGGCCGAGAAGTATCAGCGGTATCGTAATAGATGCCGTGATTTGTGTGAGCAGCTTAGAGCTAGCGCCGGTACTCAGTCTACCAGGGAGGAATTGGATAAAAGACATGAGGAACTGATGCGGTCTATCCGCAGGTGTAGTGAGTTCGAGGAGCTACTTCACGCCAAGAACGAGGAGCTTGAGGTAGGAAAATAGGTCGCCGCGGAGTGCGAGGACCTTCAGGCCAAGGTTCTATCATTACGATCTGAGCTTGAACAAAATGCTTCCAGGGTCGACGCTCTTGGTGCAGAATGGGCAAAAAAGTTGGCCGAGTTAGAGAAGAAAATGGTCGAGTTGGAGTGAGTCGAGGATGCTCGAGTGTCAGCTTTGGCGAGGGCCGTGGCGCTAGAAGACACTATCGGCGTCCTTATATCTAAGCAGGACTCCGAGAGGGCGACGACCACAATGAGGAAGGCGAGGCTTGAGGAACGCATCATCGAAATTGACTGGGAAGCTTCAAACTTGGGAGACCGGGTCGTGACCCTCGAGGCTGAGAAGGTGCAATTGTTGGCTCAAGTTGAATCTGCCTCTGCAGCTGTTCCTCACAACCTGCATGAGTTGTGAGTTCATGTGGAGGCCCAACGGGATATATACAAAGGTTTGTGGGAGGCAGGAAGTGTTTCTAAGGCTGCCTTTGAAGACGTTCGTGCAAAGGCACGTGAGCCTCGTCTCAACTGTGGCTACGACCCCGCGACACCAGAGGTTGGTGAGGGCGCTGATGTTGAGGATAGGTTTCTTGATGATGATGATGGGTAGAACGGTAGTGGAGATGACGTCGAGTGGAACGTTGCTGCAGCTTTCATACTTAGCTTTTTTTGTGTTCTTCTTGTTTGTTTTCATTTCTTTTTTTTGTGGGCCCGTTCTAGCCTTTTGTAAGGTGTGGTTGTTGCGCACGTACATTCGAATGAAACAGTTCTTTGCCTTTGTTTGTGTATATTTTGATTTTCTTTTTCCTCCCCTCGCGTTTGTCGCATCTACTTACTTTTTGCGTAAAACTTTGGATTTCTTTGTGACGAGTCCCTGATCCTTTTAATTGGGAATATGACCTTGCCCGGATCAAGTGGGAACTCGTCATGTGAGTCCGAATGAAGTCACTTTGGATCTGCAAATCCGGGTGAGGTTGACTTTTGATGTGTCGACTTAGGCGAAACAAAACTTAATTCAAACGAGGTCGAATTCAAATGCGCCATCTTGGACGAAGTCAGTTTCAACTTGTACATTCGATTGAGGTCGAATTTGGAATTACCATCTTGGGCGAAGTTCGTTTCTGACTTATGTATTCGAATGATGTCGAATTTGGAATTTCCAACTTGGGCGAAGTCAGTTTCTGACTTATGTATTCGAATGAGGCCGAGTTTTCTTTTCGTTTGGTGATGATAGATGGCCGCAAGGGTGTTAGTTCGAGCGAGGTCTAATTATAACCCATTGTAAAGTCGAGCGAGGTCAGACTTTCTTTTCGTTTGGCGACGACCGATGGCCGTAAGGGTGTTAATTCGAGCGAGATCGAAATTATAACCCATTGTAAAGTCGAGTGAGGTCAGACTTTCTTTTCGTTTGGCGATGGTTGATGGCCGCAAGGGTGTTAATTGGAGCGAGGTAAAAATTATAACCCATTGTAAAGTCGAGCGAGGTCGAAATTTCTTTTCGTTTGGCGACGACCGATGACCGTAAGGGTGTTAATTCGAGCGAGGTAAAAATTATAACCTATTGTAAAGTCGAGCGAGGTCGGACTTTCTTTTCGCTTGGCGACGATCGAAGGATGTAAGGGTGTTAATTCGAGCGAGGTCGAAATTATAACCCATTGTATTATCTTTTGGAGAACATTACTCGTCGCCGTATCATTTATGCATGCGCCAGAGCGAATCCTGGTTTGCTTAGTTTTGCTTTCATTGGAGAATATTGTGTGTTTCCTGGGTGAGTCCCAGTTTGCTTAATTTTGCTTTCATTGGAGAGTATTGTGTGTTTCCTGGGCGAGTCCCAGTTCTGGAGATTGTTTCTCAACAGTCGACCCGTGCCGAATCGTTTTTGATATTTGCAGTATGGGATAACTTGGCTCTTCTCGGTCATTGTCTGCGAGACGGCATGGTACAGAACCCTTTCCTGAGGTGTTTTGGTGGCGTCCGTTTCTTATTCATGTACCTACAAGAGTGCTCGTGTACCTGTTTTGTACCGAAAAAAGAGCGTGATAAGTTAAACCAAAATGAAGTTCTGTTACCTTGGCACGACAAGCCGGTGAAAGGAGGAATGGTGTTGTATGGTCGCTCGCTTCGCCTCGTGTTCGAATGATGGTTTCAGACTTGGTAGCAGCACTCGGCCTCATCGTTAATCGCGCCTAGGCTTCTCGTGGGTTGGATTTACCTTGCTCGTTTGGATATTGAGGCTGAGTCCCAGTCCGAACCCGTTCGATATGTGCAAATAATGGAAATATGTCATACTTTGTTCATTAATCATCCAGTACGCATAGGTACGAAGATGAGGCATGATATGCCCGCTATTTCAAAGGGTCACAAAGTAGGCTATCGTCTCTCCGTGAGAGGTGAAAGTACATGCCGATATGTAAGGTGAATACGTCGAATAGGATTGCGGTCATGCCAAGCACATAGTGACCGCGATTTTACTTTAAACATGCATATAACGAGCCAAACCCCTTGTTATAGGTGAGGTGTGGGTTTTGCATAGACGCCGGATATGGTCTCAATTTTATGTGGAGATCTGACCCATATTAGATTGTTTATCTCAACCACTTATCTTCTACTTTATCGAGTTGGTGTTCGCACCGAGATGGTGAGGCCATGACAACTGGAAAATGATATTTTGGCTAGTTTTAGATCTAAAGAAACTAGAATTTTGACTAGGAAATCCTCACAAGCGGCGCCAAATTATTTACGCAAAAAGTGCTAAGCTTTTTGTTAAACCAATTAATGAAGAAAATAACGCATAAATCTTAGCCAAACATAATTAACTCTAGATCTAAGCGTAGTGAATCATGATAATCGAACAAGATCAAGTTTATATAACTCCTCTTAAGTTTATAAAAAAGCATCAAACATAAATGATAAGCTTACTTCTTTGATACATTGTTCCGTACTTGTAAGAGCAAAGAGGGAAGGAATGATATTGATAATTATGGGATCTATCTTGGTTGAATCAGCCATGGGGTCTTCAGTGACTTGCGACAAGAATCTAGGCTTTTAACTTGTTAGAAGTCTTCTCCTATTCCTCTGTTCCCTCCTCTCTCTTTTGGGAGTCAGTCCCATTTTCTTGCTTTCTTACCTTCTATTTATACTACCCGTGTTACCCTTTCTCCAATGGTCTTTGACCAGAATGTTCTCTATTGATTATGTTTTTCATTATTCCCCTCAAGCTTTACGACAAGTCCTTCGCCGTACAAACTTAGTGATGGCTCGATGCCGAGATGCTTATTGTGGTTGTACCTTGTGAACACGGACACAACTTAGTCGGCCACTTATTACTCTCTGTAGCGTTGGTCTTTATGGACAAACTTTGACCCATACAGTACCAACGAGCAATTTGCATATATGATAAATTGCCCAAGAAATTATGGAATTTTGAGTTGCAGAACACTCACCAAACAGTTCAGATTTTTTATTATTGATCTCTTGCCCCTGATGTTGAACAATTTCTTCCATATTTTTATCATCATCCACATGAATGTTCTCTTCTTTATTGACTCTATTTTATCGTCATAATGTGTAAAGTTCATTAACCATGCCTGAAATTAATCTTGGGCACGGATAAGAAAGGAGAAATGACCATCCTCTTTAGTTCATTTAAAAAAGATAGACACATTTTAATATTTTCTTAATAACAATTATTGTTAGCCATAAAAACGTTCTTAAATGTTTAAGGCTATAAGTTTTAAAAGTTTTACAATCACAAAAATGCTATTATTTATTTAAAATCACATATTTTAAAAGTTTTTTTTTAATTAAAATTTGTGTCAAGTCAAAGTAAAACAAACCTTTTGAAAGGGAAGGAGTAATATATAAAATTCTGAGTTTATCGAAGTTCAACATTTACAAATATATAAAACTATAAAATTCTGAGTTTGTTGAAGTTCAAAGTTACCTCTATTTTCTCATATATTATATACTACTCAACCAGCTCCACCACAGACATACGCAATCCCATTAGCCTCCAAAACTAGGAAAACGATAGAATGAAAAATCATATTATTGTAGCCAATAAAGTGTTTCCAATTGGATGTTTTTTGAGCTGGTATGGTACCTAAACCCAACCAAACAAATTTAAATTATGTAAAAATTGACCAGTTCCACTCAGTGGTGGCATCCCTTCCAGGGATCAAGTCGGCGAGCATTATTCTTAGTTGGATACTAATTATTAAAATAATCTAAAAGGACAAGGTGTCATACTGTCATGGAAAAATATCTTGCTTAATTAAATAGTTATCTTCCTGTGGCCTGTGGAGTTGGGGCCGGGGCTGGAATGGGATAGAAAATGAAGTTTTACTTTTGACTACGAAGTTAATTTTTTTTTAAAATATAGGAAAATTTACAAGTCCACAACTAAGCGTGTTAGACGACAAAGTTAACACCAAAAGAAGAAGCATGCTAAATTGCTAATAAACGAAGCAAAAATCAAATGCTTTGATATCAAACCTGACCAAATTTTGCATGTGACTTTACAGTCTTGCAACTTTACAATTCAACCCAAAAAGATAAAATAAGAAGAAGTGATCATCATGCTTAACACCTCTAGACAAGATTCCTGCAATCTTTGATCAGTTGTGCTTGAGAATGATCGGAGGAAATTAAATGAATTCACATCAAGCGAATAATATTTAAAATTAGTCTCAAGAATAACTTGCTAGTACTCCAAAGCTCAAGCGGTCTATAATTTATCGATTACATATTCATGTACAGACTAGTGCAAATAAAGTAACACGCATACCTCTGGTAGTCAGTCTATTTTGATCAGTCGGCCGGTGAGAGCGAGGCACAAACCCAAAAGAAGGCGAAGAATGTACAAATGTACCAAATCCTATTGCTCCAAGTCCTCTTTGTTATCAACTTCAGCATTTCCATTACTAGTCCCTTGCCATGTCCATACAATATCCTTCAAAGCAGGTCTAACTTCCTCTTCACAAAACTTGTTATACTCCAAGGTGTCGCCGGAAGACTTTAAGAACTCGACCACAGTAACCTCCGGTGCCACCTTAAACACCTCGGCGGTGACCAACAACCGCCCTTTCCGACCTTCCTCGGGGCATTGCATCTTTAACTTGAATGGTTTTGACCTGTAAACCTTATACCTCATAACTTTAGCCATTTTCTCTAATTTCCTCATAACTTCCCTAGCAGAACTCCTTGAAGTGAACATGGATGATGCTTTCCCTTTGATCTCAAACAAACTAGACAAGTCAAAACCCGAGGACATCGACGAAATCAGCTCGAATGCATTGAAAAATGCAGGGGATGAAGGTGATTTCCTAATGATTCCTCCTTGCTTGCTGCTCATCCCCTCTTCATCATCATTTTCTTGTTCTTTTTCTAGCTTTTGCAAATCTTGGATCGAAAACGCCCTTGGAATTGTGAAACTCTTCCTAAACCATGGAACTCTCATTATACCTTGAATGGTTATTCTCCTTTCTGGATCAGCCATTAAAAGTTTAGATATCAAACGTCTTGAATCTACTGAAAACCACATAGGGAACTCATAATCAGCTTTGAAAATTTTCTTATACATGTTCATCAAATTCTCATCTTGGAATGGAAGAAAACCAGCTAGAAGTACATACAAGATTACCCCACATGACCAAATATCAGCTTTTGCACCATCATATCCTTTCCTCCTTAAAACTTCAGGAGCAACATAAGCTGGAGTTCCACACTGAGTATGAAGCAAACCATCATTTCTACTCAATTGCTCATCAGGCAAAGCCGATAACCCAAAATCAGATACTTTCAAGTCCTCATTCTCGTCGAGAAGGAGATTTTCAGGCTTCAAATCGCGGTGATAGACCCCTCGGCTATGGCAAAAATCAACAGCACTTATCAATTGTTGGAAGTACTTTCTTGCTGATTCTTCATTCAATTTACCTTTGGATACTAATTTTGCAAAGAGCTCACCACCTTTAACATACTCCATTATGAAGAAGATTTTGGACTTTGTAGCCATAACTTCTTTGAGTTCTACAATATTCGGATGGCGAACGCGACGCATGACAGAGATTTCTCGTGTGATTTGCTCCATCATTCCTTCTTTTTGGACTTGGTCTTTCTTGATCACTTTTATGGCTACACTTTCCCCTGTTGATACTTCTTTCCCATAGTACACTTTTGCAAAAGTTCCTTTGCCTAATAGCTTCCCTATTTCATACTTTTCAAACAACAGTTGCTTCTCCGCCATATTACTATCAGATCTTACAGAAAAGACAGATTTTTGTTTTTTGTTTTTTGGGAATTTCAATAAGATGCTAGGAATCAAGAAAACGAGCACATTCACAAATTTATCATTTTGAGGATTCAAGAAGCTGCAGAGGATGAAACAAGATTTTCAAAAATAAGAAACCAGATTTTAAGAATTTAATGCCTTGATGTGACTTTTTAATATCATGGATTCCTTGAAATATTCAATGAGAAATGGAAATTGGAATAGAGGAAAAGACAGCTTGAGGTGTATTTAACACGATACTAGTAATATGTTTTTAGCCAACATTTCCTGTCCTAATTTTTGAATGGCTTAAAGTTGAATTTTTAAAGTCAGAAGTTGTTAGCTGTCTAACTTCACCAAAATAACGACAATAATCATAATATATAAAGTAAAATAAATTTTATCTAAAATTAGTGATAGCATTTATTATTATTGTTACAATTATTATTGAAGCGCTGGAGTTGAACCAATATTTTAAAAAGGAAAGAGTGGGGAGGTGCTTTAATTGAGGGCCACGAACTGGCGTGTGATTAAATAAGAGTTTAACGTGCATGAGAATGAATCAGTTGTTTACCAAGTTAGTACAATATAGTAAGATTTAAAAGTATTTTTGATGAGAAGTGTTTGGCTAATTAATTTAAAAAGTATTTTTAAGCATCAATTAGTGTTTGGTCAAGATTTTAGAAAATATTTCTAAATGTATTTTTCTCAAAAGTGCTTCTATAAAGAAGTTACTTTTTTTAGCTTCTCCAAAACTGCTTCTGCTTCTCTCAAAAACACTTTTTTTCCTCTTATAAGCTTGGTCAAACACTTCAAATTTGAATAAAACACTTTTTTGAATGAAAAAAAAGTGCTTTTGAACTTGGAGGAGCTTGGCCAAACAGGCTATTAGAGTTTGCTTGGCTAAGCTGTCCTGATTTTGATAAATTATTTTTTCAAAAAAGTACGTTTAAAGAGTTATAGTTTGTGTTTGGCCAATTCATCTGAAAATACTTTTTGCAATATTTAATAAGCAAATTATGTTTTGGCCAATCTTTTTTTAAAAGTAATTTTGAGTGTTAAATTACATAAATGACAGTAAATGTTCAGCTTATAATTAGTATATTATTTAAAAAAGAAAAACAAATCTAAATATTTACTATAAAAAACTTAATTTTTTCAATTTAATTAGAATATAAAATATAAAGTAAAAATATATATTAAAATTTAATCAACATACTAGTTATCCAAAATAATAATATTAGGTATCCGGTATTGCTTATTGTATATATTATGATTCAGTAATTAAAAATCTGCTACATAAAAGAAGATATCTTTTATAGTGGAGAGACTATTTGAAAGAAGAATAGGAGAAGGAGAATAAACACATAATAAAAATATAACAAAATTAAAAAGAAGGATGGTACAAACAAAAAAGGAAAAGGAAAATTAAATTAATGAAGAACAACTTGAAAAATACAAATTTATAGTAAGGATACTCTTATCTTAAAATAATTAGTTATCTACTTTTGCTTTTTGGAAGAAGTTTGAATATGTAGTTTTTATTTTCAAGAGTAGAATGTTGCTGACTTGTTGCTCAAAAGCAATTATTCATCCCGGCCAAACATGTCAAATTTCTATAAAAAAAATTCTCGTAAACAAAAGAATACTTCTGGCCTCTCATAAGCTTGGCCAAATAGGCTCTTATTATACAAAACTAGTATTAGTATTCGCGCAATGCGCAGACGTAAATTATATCAAAATTGTGATGTAGGTTGTTTGAATCATGTGCAAACAACCTTAAGATATAAACCTCTCAAATAAAAATTATATAACATTAGATATTAATTATGAAGTAGGATATGAAATTATTGTTCAAATCTCGTAGTGCAACCTAACCCCTTGATTTTAGTCTTGCATTTCATTTTGCTGTCAATATTAAAGAATACTAAACATATTATGTTGTGATTTGTCTTGTTTGAGCACAATAGATCATATTATTTTAACAAACTTCTCACTATCACTTTGTTTTTAACTAAAAGTTAAATATGTCTTATTCATCACATTATTTGTACACAAATTCTTTTTTCTTATAGTTATTGTATTATTTATTATTTAATATTATTATACTATCATATAATATGTTATTAGCTTAATAATTAAATTAATGTCTTGCTTATTTTTTTTTAATAGTCTTTAATAAATAGAAATATTTTATTCTTGAATTTGGTACATTTTTATTCTTGTATCCTCTCATTCGGAAATTTGTAATCAATTAAATTTATTGTGATATTATTAAATATAATTTAATTTTTAATTTATTTATTTTTAAATTAATTTAATATATAAGTATCCTCTTACTATCTATATTTTTATGCATTTTCTTTCGTACTACAAAATTTAATTAGTTTTTACATTAATATTTTACCTATAACCAAAATAATATCATATTTTATTTTAAATTGTAAAATTGATGTAAGCTAAAATATTAATACATAAGTTATTTGATGGTTATGTTCCAAATGTATTGAGTTCTCTTATAATTATTTTTTATTAAAATGCAGTTAAATTATTTTTTAGCTTTAAGATGTTTAGCTTTAAGATATAAATTTAATTATTAATTTTCATTAATAAAATTACCTATATTAGAAAGTTATTTTATATTCTTAATATATTTGTTTAATTATAGAATATCCACAATTACAACAATTATAGAGGTATCAAGTTATTGAGTCACTGTCACGACCCAAAATTCCACCTTTCAGGCCGTGACTGCGTCTAATGTTGAACCCGCTAGACAAGCCAACGTACATAACATTTGACATCTATAAACGACGTAACAGTATTTAAAGCCATTAACCTTCAAACCTTTACTGGAATATCCCGAGTCACTTCAAAAGTTTTACAGTAGAAAGTAATAATAATTCAAAATGCATAATGAAACGATAAAGACAACAATATCGCAAAATCCCAAAACCGGGGTGTCACAACCTCACGGACTAGCTATAAGAATACTAAATACAAGTCTGAAAGGAATTACAGTATTGTCTTTAGAACTGAAAGAGAAGTAAGACAATAGGACACAATAGCAGAAAAGACTCCAGGGTCCATGAACGCCAGTGGTATACCTTGAAGCTCAATGTAGACTGAAGGTGACTCCCTCAGAGCGGTCCACGGGGTCCGGGAGCGGGATCTGCACAACATAAAGAAGTACAGTGTAGTATCAGTACAACCGACCCCATGTACTGAGTAAGTGCCGAGCCTAACCTCGGCCGAAGTAGTGACGAGGCTAGATTTGACAATAACGATAGCCTGTCCTATTCTACAGCATGTAACAAGAATAATACAAGGCAAGAGATAAGCAACAAGTGAGGGATACGGGAGCAGAAAAATGGGAAGCAAGTACAGTGAAGCAGTCAAATTGACAGGTAGAAGTAAACAAGGGAGGCAATCTAA
>ML287155.1:0-23267 GCA_005239495.1 Nicotiana undulata
ATGTGCATAGTACTGGATGTAAGGACTAGTCTGCCCTTTAATTTGGACAATATTTAGTAAAGTGAAAAAAAAAAAAGTATATCTGAAAGTTAGAAACTCCATACTCATTGGTCTACGGCACCGATGCAGTCATACCGGTCAAGGTCTGGGAACCGAGCCTGAGATAATCCAATGAAAGCGGACCAAGCAATGACGAGAACATGAAGCAAGACCTCGACGAGGTAGAAGAGCGAAGATATATGGCATACATAAGAATGATCGCACAAAAACTACAAGCAGAACGATACTACAACAAAAAGGCCAAAATCAGACCACTCAAAGTCGGGGACTACGTGCTCAAGGCCAAAACAAAGGCAAGAAAAGAACCAAGAGAGGGAAATCTAGGAACCAACTGGGATGGACCATACAAAATCACAACCACTGTTAACAAATGGTCATTTCAACTAGAGACAATGGAAGGAAAGCTGTTACCAAACAATTGGAACTTCGCCCACCTCAAGTACTTCAACTTCTGAAAACATACGTCCTCTAAGTTGTACTCTTTTTCCCTGACTCGGATTTTTATCCCCGGTTGGGTTTTTGCCGAGGAGGATTTTAATGAGGCGATGAAAGGGACGCCTCGAAGTTCAAGTTTGTTATTCATCGCTCCGCCTACCGACTACTCCGGGCAGACCAATGAAGGGACTAGGTAGATGGAGAACTACTCAAATTATGTATTGACCAAAGTAAGTAATATTCTCCAATGAAATGAATAAACAAAGCAACATGCAACATTTTTCGCACAACTCCAAATTGCTCTACATCCTACACTCTACACTTATATTCGAACCCGTTCGAATTACTTACATTCGACCCCGTTCGAATTACTTACATTCGACCCCACTCGAATTACTTACATTTGACTTCGCTTGAATCACTTACATTCGACTTCGTTCGAATAACTTACATTCGACTTCGCTCGAATCACTTACATTCGACCTCGCTCGAATTACTAACATTCGACCCCGCTCGAATTATCATATGCATTACCAAAGATTAACCCCAAGTCAGTCTACGATCAGCCTCCTGAGAACAACATCACAATAGAATACAAGAAAACATAAATCCAAAAGCATAAAGCAAAAGATAACCATCTCATTACAATTGATTGGGTTACATTACTCGTTTTTTACAAAGGGGCTGAGTACGCCCTCACAAAAGTAGCAAAACAACCGAAAATTAAATACAAGGGATTTACACTGCATCGTTCCCATCATCATATTCTTTATCATACCAAGGATCATAGGCAAGCCCATCCACGGTATCTTCATCATCTTCCCCGCCTGGCGTATCGGGTGCATAGTCGCAAGCTTCGCGAGCTGCCCGCGCCTTAACACGAACATCGGTAAGTTCCTCTTTGGAAACCTTCCCAGTAGCTCTCAAAGACTTGTATACGTCAAGCTGAGCCTCAGCATGAACCCAAATCTCATACAACTCACGCAATACATTCGTATCGGCAGAAGTTGTTCTTTCTCGGCCTTCAAGAATACGATCTGCTCGTTCAATCATGACAGCTCCACCTCCAAGTTCCAAACTTGCTCCTCCAACCTCGCCACCTTATGCGTAGATGTTTCTGTTTCACTTGCTCGCTCAGATCTACAAACGCGCAAGGTGCCCGCCAAAGCTTCCGCCTACGCCATTGAGGCAATCCTAATCCTCTTGCCAAGTGCCAACTCCCCAACCTTAACATCTAGCTCGGCCCTCAAATCGGCGGTCCTTGCCTCATTTTGGTCGAGCTCGACCTTCAAGGACGCCACTTGTGCCTGAAGGTCTGCGTTCTCGGCCACTATCCTCTTACTCAGTTCGAGCTCATCCTCTTTAGACTTCAACATCTCCTCCAACACTCTACAACGACTAATAGCCTTCATAATCTCCTCGTCTTTCTCTTTCAGCTCTTCATCTTTCCTCCCAATCTCGTCACGCAGCTCCTGGAACTAGCCGTCTTCACCAACGCTCCTGACCACCTTCCGGTACTTAGAGCAGTACTCTCTATACTTGGACTCCAACCTCCTATAGAGAGCAACCCTCTCCTCCTCCCTCCGGTCATGCTCAATTTCCAGGATGAGAGTCTAGCAAGCGGAAAAAAACAGATTACCTGAGGTAAAATCATACTAGTGGAATATGCAAAAGCTTGGAAGTAAAAACTCACCCGCAGGGCCATTCCCAATATTCAATGTCCGCAATGTCTTGTTCTCCGCCTCAGCGCACAAGGGGCAAACGACGGCGCCACGCGATCGACCAAAAGGTTGTAGTCTACGGGGATAGCTATGTGGCGATTGGGACCCTCCGTCCTTATCACCAAACGAGTCGCCCTCTCAGTAAAAGCTTGCACCTCTTCGGGTTCGATGTCAAAACCAAAACCGACGTCCCTGACGTGGGCATCACCATCTTTTCTCGCCACCGACAAAGAGCTACCCTCTACAACCCGCACAAGATCTTCGCTGCTACCGGTCCCCTCGACCCTGGAAGGTCTTTCCTTCATAACAAATTCGGACATAACAGTCGCCTCTACGTGCATAAATGATTCTGGCCCCGCCTCGAGAGTCTTGACTCTTTCTGTCTCTTCAATAACCACGGCCTTCCCCGTTTCCTTCCGCTGCCTCTTCCTCGAGGACGGTTCTTCGCCATAAGTCTTGTCAGTAAGAAGGAGAACCTTCTGAGGTGGGGCCTCGCCTGGAACAACGACGTCTGAAGAGGCGGGTTCCCCTACCCACGGAGTTTGAGTGTGATTTCGCACACACTCTTCTAAAGCAAACTCCATCGCGGTCGAGGTCACCTTCTGACGAAAGGCAAGAGCGGATGCCTTCGCCTTCTTAGAAACCCGTCGACCTAACACCAACGAGGAGTTAAGTATGAAAATAATAAGGGACAAAGCCGAACAAGGGAATAAGAATACTTACGGGACGGGATCTTAGGCCCGTAGCGCTTATGAAAAGACGCCCATCACGAATCCCCTCAATGTGAGGCAACACACAAGTCACCCAATCCTCTATGTGCAAGACGAGAGAAGGAGAATGCCTCACAGCTGAAAACAAGAAGACAGTGAACGTATCAGAGGCCGAAAACAAAAGAAAGTAACATTAAATGAATAGCGGAGGGTACGAGAAGATACTTACGACTGTAATTCCACTTCTCAGGAAACCCAGTCGGGTCTGCCACAAAATGCTCGATTCTGACGAAGAAGTATTTGCGCCAGAACAACCAACTTGCCTTATCATCCATCCCGACCACCAATACCTTCATTCCACGATGCCGCAAATGTATCAAAGTGCCTCTGAAGTAGGTAGGCGTGAATAGGTGCAATAAGTGTCGAAGGTCGACCTCGCAACCGGCCAGTTCCACGTATTTAACCAGCATCAGGAAGACGTTATACAAGTAAGGAGAAAGTTGTGCCGGGAAAATGTCATAGAAGCGGAAAAATTCCCCGGCTAATCTAGGAAGAGGGAGAGTGTAGCCGATCTTGAATGGGTAGATGTAAAAGGCGCAGAACCCAGGCCGGTAAACCTGAACTATATTGCCATCTGCAGGGACGATCTCGACATGAGGAGAGATGCAGTATTTAGCCCGCATATCAGCCAATTCGGCCTGCCCCGATTCAAAAAGCTCAGGAGCAGGAGCAGCTCCTTTAGGAAAATCATTCCTAACCGTAGGATTTTTAGGCGCCACCTCTTCAATGGTGGGAAATATATCATCTCCTTCAACCGAAGCCTCCTCATCAGTAGGGGGAATGGACACTGACAAAGCGGTAGCATTAGAGACATCATCGTGACTATGAGGAGAAATTGACATGACGTCAATATAATATATAAGCAAAAAAGATGAGAGAATGGGGTTAGTGATTGGGAGAGAAACTAGAAACTGGAAGCAAAGGGATCATAAGGAATGGAGAAGAAGGACACAAAAATAATAAGTTCCTAAGAATAAAGAGATGGTAAAAATTTCAAATAAGAAACCCCTTCCTTATTTATAGGGTTGAGTGACATCAAAATCGAGGCCAGAAAGCCGTCAATGGCACCAAAATTGAAGCATCAACAGTGCAGACCCTACATTTGGAAGACGCGTAATGATGACGCGCGTGACAATGACAACACCTGACGTCACATATGCCAATCGTAGTGTTGCCGGAAATTAATAACCTGGTTTCGATCAATCCAACAATCACGACCAAATTTCTCTCATAACGGGCAGGGTGTGATTCGCTCATCAAGGACGTGGAATCCATGGCCTTAATAAGCGGAGGGACTAATTGTATTGGTCTAAATTTGGATCAAATTCAATGGCTTCGTTGGTCGTGGTCGAAGTCTAAGTCGGCCAAAATATGGTGACGAAGAGCCTCTCTCAAGAGAAGCCGATGCTTGGCCGAACATAAGAGTAGACAGTAATGGTAGAATAAGCTTAGGCTAGGAAGAGAGAATATTCCATTATAATATTCTTTGGCTTGTACGTTTTTAGGGTTTCAAAAGAATGCCCCTATATATAGGAAAGGAAAAAGAGAAAAAGGGGATCTGAAACCTTCTAAAAGAAACACTCTATAACATTTACTATTGAGAATATACAAAACTTGTCTTTTCTATTGATTCTCGAGTTGGAAGATACCTTTCATCTACAAGATCCAAGAATCTTGTATTTTATCCGCATTTTTCTGTCATTTACACTGTTGGCAAAGAGTTGAGTGGCTCTAGCCATTTAATATTTGGGCGAGAGATCCTTTATTATTATATTTATTGCCATTGCATGCATTTAATCCGCATACTCATTTGTGTATTCATTAGCAATCATCATTCACATTTTTTACCTACATTTACTATTGCGGCGTATAAATTCATTCTGTTCATCACCAAATTCGCATATCTGACAGTCATTAAGCTTAACTAGGATTAATCCTTCATTTCCTTCATCAACTCGTTTAGAAAAAGGATTAACACATTTTTTATAAAACAAGGGTGTAAAAGGAATTGCCTTTCTCGTATTTTGAACATTCTAGTTTCTCCTCTTTCCAAACATGGATCACGGTCTTTCTGAAAGAGGGTCATACTGCTTTAATTAGTTATACCTTGCCAACTAATCGAAAAATATTTTAAAACACACTGAATCATTTGCAATGTATATGTGGTGGTCTAGAAATCTAATTGAGAAACTTGAATGCATTGATTAATAGTCAATCAGTTACAAATAGTGTTGTAACGTTCCATTGCTAAGACGTCTTTTCAAGTTGCCACCATTTCTTCATTAATTATTGCAACTGTTATATTAAGAAGATTAGCCATTTTTAAATTGTGAAAGAGAACATAAACGAAAATAAATTGGCAAAAAAACATGGAAAAAGAAAAATAGCAATCCTCAACTATCAAGGATGCCACATCAGCTCTACTATTCCCAGAATTATATATGATTCATGTGAACACCCAATTTTTGCCCCGCATGGAAATTACTCCTAAAAATAATCAAAAAAATAACTTTTAATAAATTTTAGGAACTTTTCTTTATTTAGTTGCATTTCATGCATGTTTAATATTTTAAAATCATAAAAAAATCATAAAAATTGTCACATTTATTCATTTCGTGTAATCTTAGGTTTAATTCGCATTTTAAGAAATTAATTACCCTTTAATTGATAGATTAATATATAAAAGTCATAAAAAATATACATTAGCTTAATCAATTAGTTTATTTAATTAGTTAAAATGTTAATTAGGTCGTTTTGATAAAAGAAATTTAATTAGTAGTAAGATGACTATTTTTGAGAGATAAAATTTGCCCTTGTTTCAAATTGGCCTAATTTCAGGGCCCAAAATCCGAGACCCAACTAAATTCCCCACATTACAACCCTAATTCCCTCCTCTATATAATAAAGACCTAATTAGACACAATAAATAGACCCCTCCCTACGAGACCAGCGCCGTTCGCCTCTATCTCTGTCCGAGCTATGACTCTCCATCGACAAAAGAAGAGACCACGTCATTGCTACTCTCAGCTTCACCACCGGCCGCGCCTCGCCATCGACCACCCTACCTCATCTAACCTTCATCTTCTCCACCACCTCAAACACCCTTAAACACCTTGAAAACTCCATCAGAACCCATCAAACTTCAGTCACAAAATAGCACCAGAATACCAGCAAACTCCAGCTCTTTTACCCCCAAAATTCCACCACCAAAACAGCCTCAAAATCACCCAAATTTGTAGCCAAAAAACGCTGCCAGACACAACTGCTAACAACAACGACCCCGAAAATCAATTCCAAACCAGCCCCAAATCGTCTTAAAATCACTTGAAACGTTAAGTCCGTCGCCGTTTGCCGTCCGAGGTTCGAAGTTCGCGGAATAATTTTCTGCCGCTGCTGTTTTCCTTGTTCAAAGTTTGGTCATTTTTGTTGAGATCCGGTCGCAATTGTCCCTTTGTTTCTGTCCAAGAATTGCTGAAATTATATTAATTGAAAGGATTATTTTCAGATATTTATAAATGTGCCATGGTACTTCAGTGTGTTGTATTCAATGTTTAGTCCATTTCTGACTCAAAGAACTAAGAGCAAGTTTGTGATATCCAAGGAGTGAAATATTGGTTAGACATTATACGAATTCATAAGGCCTGAGGATATTCCTGTTCATTATGGCGGACTGAGTTGACCCACTGATCTGCAAAATGGTTCACCAAAACCAGCTTCTGAGTTCTCTATCAAAGGAGGAGAGAAAGTCAATATTCAAATTGAAGGAATTGAGGTTCATTATTGTTTTTCCCATTTCTTCCTACTTTTGGTTAATTTTTTGAATACTCTCCTCCATAAATTTTGTCTTGGATGCACACTCTAATTGATGTTACACTATCACTATTCTACATTTTCTGCCTTAGATGTGCATATTACTGGATGTAAGGACTAGTCTGCCCTTTAATTTGGACAATATTTAGTAAAGTCGAAAAAAAAAGAGTATATCTGAAAGTTAGAAACTTGGTTTGGATATATATTACACTTGATATAAAAAATTTATTTCCAGTTGAAGCAGACCTACTCAATCATTTTGCTGTCAAATTGCTATACGAAACATTGACAAATTTCTTATTAAAGCAGATCTCAAATAAGGTCATCTTAATGATGTAACATGATGAATGTCTTACGGTGTTTGACCATGTTATGATAACAAGGTACAAAGATGAGTTCTTGAAATTGTAACTCAAGGAGATGCTTAGTTTTAAGGTATTTGATCATGTTATTCGTTGAACTGTGTTAGTAAACGTTTAAATTTATAAAGATTATGTCAGTGAGTGTTGATTTTGTAAGTCACTCAGAAAATTGATCTCATTTTTTATTTCCCATAATGATGTACCCATACGAAGTTCAACAAAAAGTTTAAGTAATTAGATGGCACATTCTATGCACCAATATTTTCTCATACGCCAAAACCTTACAACAAATCTCAAAGCAATATAGGAAAATAATTCAAATGCGTTATTCCTTTAGGCTCTATTAATAATCATCGTGGTCATGTGTACGATTTCCGTGGCATGGTCACGATATGTAATCTACATTCAGGTGTGACAACTCATGCCCCCGACCACAACTCCGAACAATAATAAAAATCACACGTTGTAAATCGCGGGTGCATTTCAGGTAGCACGTTTACAATGTGTCCAAAAATGACAAGTGCACGCCATCGTGACTTGTTTCAAAATAATTCCATAAATATTAAAAAGTGGTTCAAAGTCTTAAAAATTCACAGTAGGTTTAAAATATTTAAACAATCAGATAATTAGGCCAAATATCAATAGTTAAGCGACCGTGCTAGAACCACGAAATCCGGGAGTGCCTAACACCTTCTCCTGGGTTAACAGAATTCTTTACCCGAATTTCCGGTTCGCAGACATTTTTAGACAAAGTCAAAAATTTCCTCGATTTGGGATTTTAATAAATAAATGGTGCCCCGGAACTCCGTAAAGATTCGGGTGGCGACTCTGAATTTGAATAAATAATTTCAAAATCGAATAATGTCACTTTAATTGGAAAAACTCTTTTATCCCACCTTACTGGGGTGAAAAAGAGGTGTGACAGCTCTTGCGACTCTGTTGGGGATTGAGAACCCATAATTTCTGGTTCAGGGTTCAAGAATTCGAGCTTAGAATAACCGTTATATTTGGCTTTCATTATTATTTGATTTTTACATGTGTTGAAATCTAATGTGCTAAATACCGCTTTTTACCGCTTTGATATTATCTGAATTGTATATAAATTGTGTCGAAACCCTCTTCTCTATGTGTCTTCTAAATCATCTGGGAAGTATGCACTTCGTGTGCACTTCGTGTGCACTTCTTTTATGTTAGAGTCATATCCAAATTTTAGAACGAGGTACGGACAAGTTGCAAAGCCGGTGAAGCTTCTGTATTCCCGGTACGCTGCCCCGACCTCGGCTCGAGCTGTCCGCTCCGGTAAGCCTGGTTTAGAACAAAACCCTAGGATTTAAATCTAGTACAACATAGCCTCATGTCGGATCCCTAGTAGGAACGATTATTTGCATCATGTGCATTTGCCTTAGGGGACTCAACAAAGGAGTTGGGTCCGTCTAGGATAGATGAACCTGAAATAAAGGACCATCCAGATGCATCTTACTTGCTATATGTGCATTATTTTGTTTCGGCTTGCATGTTGACCGACTTTTAGAATGAAAAAAAAAACAAAGAGTGAGAGGTGGTTATTCGAAATATGAAACTCTGTCTAAAAAGATAAATAATTGAATGTCCTCAAAAGTCATGTTTCCCCGGTTCCGTCAAAACTTGGAGCACTACGCGGGTCTGATTCTCACCGGATGTAAGATACGTAAGCAAACCTCATCGGTTCCGGCCCTCACATTTTAAAAATCCAAAAATATTTTCATTTCCTTCCTCATTTAGAAAAGTCTTTCTTTGAAACTCATAATTTTCAAAAATCAAAAAAAAAAAATTACTATTACTTCCTTTTGTAGAAAGTCTTTCTTTCATACCCCAATTCTAAAAAAAAATAAAAAATAAGAAAGATTTCCTTTAATCACTTCTTTAGAAGTCTTTCTTTAGAAAAGTCCGAATAAAAAAAAAGAGTTAAAACCAATAATATTTTCTTTCATTTTAGAAGTCTTTCATTGGAAAAGAAAATCAAAATAAATAAATAAATGTTTTCTACCTTTTTTTAGAAGTCATTTTCCCAAAAATTCAAAAAAAAAAAAAATTCAAAATTTAACAAAATAATAATATATTTTTCTTTCTTCTTTAGAATTCTTTCTTTCAAAACATTTTTTAAAAAACAAAATCAAAAATCCAAAAATATTTTCATTCTTCTTTCAAAAAATTGAAAAGAAAATTCAAGATTCAAAAATGATTTCTTTTTCTTTAGAAGTATTTCTTTCACAAATTCAAAATAAAAATCCAAAAATATATATTTCCTTTCTTCTTAGAAGTTTTTCTTCCGAAATTCCGAAAAAAATAAGAAAAGCAAAATACGAAAAAAACTATAAATCTTTTTTTTCAAAAATTCTCAAAAAGAAAAACAAATCTAAATCCAAAAATACTTTCTTCCTTCTTTTTAAGTCTTTCTTTCGAGTAAAAATTCAAAAAAAAAAAAACAAATTCAAATCCAAAAGAAAAGAGTTAGGTTATTTACTTTATTCTCGATCTCCCGAACTACGCAAGATCTGATTCATGCGGCGTCATGATACGTAGACAATCCTCATCGGATTCGATCATAGGAAAAAAAAACAGAGAGAGAGAGAGAGAGAGAAAAAAAGAAAGTAAAAAAAAATGGAGAGAGAATAAAAAAAGTGACAAAAATAACTGAGAAAAGAAGAAAACAAAAAGAAAAAAAGAGTGATTATTCTAACATGCTTGTTTTTTTTGAAATAATAGCCAATTAAAGGTGGTCGGTTTAATGATTTGCAATGGAACAAGCACCACTATCGTTGATCCAAAGTCACGAAAACGCAAGTAGGCGAGTTGGCAGTGAAAATTAAAAATGGAGGCAAATGTGGGGTTGACTCTACCATATTTGAGCAATAAAACATGGCCTGCTCGGGATGATTTGATGACGGAGAGACACGAGAAGTCGTCCAAGTTCTTTGACAAATTAGTTACCGTGAAAATTTTCATGTTGTCAATCCTGAAATCCGACAGGCAAATTATGGGAACAGTTTGATCAAAAGTCAAAATTTGAGTGCTGAATCCATAACAATAAAAATGATTGAATGTCATAGTAGTGATAATGTGCAACTTTGTGGCTAAGATGTCACGTAGCAACTGGAAATTCACTCTTCTTTTAGCCATGGTAGCTTATTTTGTCGTCTTTTCTTCTACTTTTTGTGCCATCGGACCTTTCTATCCTTTATTTAAAAAAAAAGCAAAGCAAAAAAAAAAAGTCACTCGTTTTGTGTCCATTTTGTGCATAGTTCTTTTCACGCTAGTTCTAGTGACATGACATGCATGCGGAAATTTTGGTCAGATCTTAGAAAATTGATTTAAGCTTGAATGAGATAACTGAGAAAGAGACACTTTTGTAAATGAATAGAGACATGAAACATTTGGAAAATAAGCAGGAGCCAAGTTTATATTGAACCAAAGTAGTCATGCTCATGGAAATTAAGGATCTCTACCTTTTGAATCATTAAGAAGATCGGGCTTAAGGATGATCGGGCGAATTGAAGTTTGTTTAGCATTAAAAGATAAAAAGTGTTTGCAAAAGAAGGTGTATTCTAGACAACTTGAAACAGATCAGTTTAGTGGCGAAATGCATCTCTTACATCAAGACAAAACACAAGAAAAAGTCACTCAAATTGACAAGGGTCATTCACTGCGAGGAAAGTATTGCTCATATAGCTTTACACTAAAAAAGACCCAGAAAGCGACATGTCCATCAATGTCGTTGTTTGTGAAGATAATACATTTTTGGCGTTCTCGAGATTGGGAGGCCTTTTTTCGGCTATCTAAACACTTTATACCCTTCTCTACCCCTTTTTGAGCCGGTGTCATTTTTCTTTGACCACCCTCTTTTGGAATCAAGTTTAGAGTCAAGAGTCAAAAAAAAAAGAGAAAAGAAAAGAAAGGTCTATGCCCCAAGAGTATAAATTGGGGCAACTCTTAGAAAGTTCAAATGAAAAAAAAGAGAAGAAAAGAACTGTAACAACCCGACCGGTCGTTTGCGTATTCGAACCCCGTTACCCTAAATAATACTTCCCGTAGCATCTTATCGTTATTTGTGACTTGCGGGGACGGGTGGTTCCGGATTTGGAAGTGTTTGGAATAGTATAGGAACACTTGGTTCCTTAAGGTTGGCTTTTAAAGCCAAGTTTGACTTCGGTCAATATTTTGAGTAACCGACCTCTGAATCAAGTTTTGACGATTCTAGCAACTTCGTATGATGATTTCGGACTTGTACGTATGTCCGGAATGGGTTTTGGATGACCCGAGAGCGTTTTGACGCCAAATAGCATAATAGAGTTTCCTTAAGTTTGAAATTTTGTTTGGAACGTGATTTTATGTTATCGAGGTCCGAACGGAATTCCGAGACCGAGAATAGTTCCATTATGTCATTCATGACTTCCCTGAAAAATTTGGTGTCATTCCGAGTGGTATAGGTCGGTTTGGCGCATTGAAACGGAATTCAAGAACTTAGAAATTCTTAAGTTTGATTCTAGGGGTTTCGAGGGGCGATTTTGAGATTTAGCGTGGTTTTGGGTGTTCCGAAGGCTCGAGAGAGTCCGTATTATGATTTAGGACTTGTTGGTATAATTGCATGGGGGCTCGGGTGGGCCCAGGTGCCTCCCGTACATCAAGCGAGGCTAAAAACCAGCAGCTTCAGCTGGTGGTGCACCCGATCTGGTGTGACCGCAGGTGAGGTTTCCCAAATCGCAGGTGCGATACTGCCCCTGCAGTCAAGCCATCGCAGGTGCGACCCCAGGGGAGTTGGACCAAAACCGCAGGTGCGGGCCTTCTCCCACCGGTGCAGACCCGCCGGTGCGAGATTTCTTCCGCAGGTGCGGCCACAGGCCTCCTTGGCCATTTCTGCAAGTGCGACCATTTGGTCGCTGGTGCGGGACCGTAGGTGCGGTCCTCGAGCCGCAGGTGCGAGATCACTGGAGGCAGTGATCTCATTTAATACGGGATTTGGTCATTTTTTTCATCATTTCTTCTCCTCCATTGGCGATTTTGAGAGCTTTTAAGAGGGTATTCGGCCTAGCTACTAAGAGGTAAGTAATTTTCATTTAAATGTTGGTTTATTACATCAAAACTTAGGTAGATTAACATCTAATTAGTGAAAATCAAAGGGATTAGAGTGAAAACCTAGGGTTGATGAACTTTAGGGAATTTCACAACTTTTCTACCATGAAATCATACAAAAATTATATATTATTGATCCTTAGGCTATGGGTGAGTGTTATCTTCGAAAATTTCCGGAATCCGAGCATGTGGGCCCGGGGGTGTATTTTGGGATTTCTTCAAGAATAGTGAATTTACTAAATAAGTAGGAGAATTTCCATACTTTGAGCATGCATTGACACATTTATATACCATTTGACTAGTTTTGAGTCCTCGGGTGTAAGATTTGGAGTTTCGAGCGCGTTCTTGACCGATAAGTTGATTCTACGCGAGGTGAGTCTCCTTTCCAACCTTGTAAGATGGAATTGTCCCCATAGGTAAATGTAAACGATTGAATTGTCCTTATTTGCGGGGGCTACGTACGCGCAAAGTGACGAGAGTCCGTGCGTAGCTACTACTCTGTTGTGTCGGGTAAAATTTAGGATTTTCACAAGCATGCCTCTATGTGCCTTACCTGTATCTTTACATGCGTTCCTGGTTGCTTATTATCCTTGAAATTGACATGAGAATTTGGGAAGCTATGTGTAAGTTTAAGTGCTTGAATCCCTGAATTTAAGAATAATCCATGATAAATTCCTGAATTTCCTGATAATTCTGTGTATGTCTACGAGCACCCGTGTCGCATGTATAATTAAGGGTACCCTTATATTTATGTCAACCGCGTCGCATGATCGATTCGTGAGCGGGGTAATAGATGCATCTATGGTTCGTGCCGCTCGACCCTCGGCANATTGTTCTGCGGGGAAAGAACCTTGTGATTTTTATGAAACGTTTTTACTTGGCCCTGCAGGTAGATTGTTATCTTTATATACCGATGCTCCATGTCTACTTGCTTTCCATAAAAGTTATTCCTGTCTAGATTCATTAAATCATATTATTGATACGACCCTAGTGAGTAACGCGTCTACCTCTCGTCACTACTTCTTCGAGTTTAGACGGGATACTCACTGGGTATATATTTGTTTATATATACTCATGCTACGTTTCTGTACTTAATTGTACAGGTCCTGAGGCTGGTGCATCTGGTTATCATACCGTAGCGCGTTCCTGAGAGTGTTACTTGGACCAGACTACACAGTGAGATGCTCTGCCTGTCATTCCTCAGCAGCACTGTGGAGTTTCTATTACTTTTGGGATATTTCTGTCTATGCCCTTCAGACAGTTGTACATTTATTTTGTCTATTTGTATATTCCACTAGTAGCCTGTGGACTTGTGACACTAAGTCTTGGCACACGTAGTTGATTCACTAGTATTATGCTACTCTGTTTTATGTTGGCAAACGATTTTTGAGTTACTTTAAATCACATTGCCTCACATCCTCACTTTCATTTAAGGACTTCTTAAATTAAAACTGGACAAGTATTTGAACATCTCATTAATTTAAGTAATTTCGTTAGCAAAATAATGTTGGCTTGCCTGACTTCGGCGTTGGGCGCCATCACGACCTGAATAGGAATTTGGGTCATGACAACATGGTATCAGAGCTCTAGGTTCACGTAGGTCTCACAAGTCACATGCGAACCTAGTAGAGTCTTGCAGATCGATACAAAGACGTCTGTATTTATCTTCGGGAGGCTACAGGGTATTAGGAAAAAAATCTCTCTTTATTCTTATTCTATCGTGCAGTCGATAGTCTTACTAAATCTCATTCTTCTACTCTCTCTCACAGATGGTGAGGACTCGTGCAACTGATATTCCAGGACCGGGAGATGCCGCTACCCCCGTAGTCCGAGGCTGTGGCAGAGGCCAGGGGAGGGCACCGACCCGAGGTAGGGGACGGGGGCATCCCAGAGTTACTCCATTAGCACCCCCAGAGGATCCTATCCTTGAGGAGAAGAGTGAGGTGCCCCCATCAGATCCAGCTCCGATGGATTTTATGACTGCACTAGGCTTCCAGGAGGTCATGGGTCGTATGACGCGGTTCATGGATACTATGACCCAGGATGGTTTATTTCTAGCGGATCCTGCTACATCTCAGGCGGGAGGGGGAGTTCAGACCTATACCACCCAGGCCGCAGGTCATGCAGCGGCAGTATATCAGACTCCGGGTACTCTGCCCGTGGGTGGAGCACATCCAGCAGTAGCACCTGAGCTTAGACCAGCCGCGAACGGCGATCTGCAGAAGTTACTTGATATATGGACTCGATTGCACCCTCCTGTCTTCGTAGGTGAGAGGGGCGAGGATGCCCAAGACTTTATTGATAGGTGTTGGGACACACTGCACAACATGAGGATTTTGGAGTCCCACAAAGTTGATTTCACTACTTTTCAGCTAGAGGGCAGGGCCCGCAGATGGTGGCAGTCTTTCATCCTGGGTAAGCCAGCAGGTTCCCCTCCTCTCACATGGGAGCAGTTCACTCAGCTATTCCTAGACAGGTATATTCCACCCTCCAAGAGGGAAGAGCTGCGGTATCAGTTTGAGCAGCTGGAGTAGGGGCAGATGACAGTGACGGATTATGAGGCCAGGTTTTCAGAGTTGTCCCATCATGCCCTCATGATTCTTCCTACAAAGGCTGAGAGAGAGTGCGGAGATTCGTAGCTGGGTTGCACTCAGGTATTAGGGCCAACATGGCCCGAGAGGTGGAGATGGGTACTCCTTATCAGCTTGTGGTCGAGATAGCCCGCCGGATTGAGGGTTACCGATCGAGGGGCAGAGTGTAGGGTCAGCCGGATAAGAGAGTTAGATTTTTTGGAGATTTCCGAGGCGCCCCAGGCAGGGGCAGGGGTCAGTTCAGCAGAGGCCAGCCTAGCAGGCCTCCATATTCATCTCTTCCACCACCTCCCTGTGGTGCCCCAGTGAGGCCTTATTTCTGTTCCATGCCGGAGAGTTCTTACCGTCGACCAGCCATTCAGGGTTCCTCCGGCGGGTATTCAGGTCATCAGGGTTCTCCCAGTCCCTACTTCAGTGCTATGCCAGAGGTTTCTCACCGTTCCCCAGCTATTCAGGGTTCTTCTTCTTCTTCAGGGCAGCATGCCATGCCTCCAGTGAGATGCTATGAGAGTGGGGATTCAGTCCACATGAGGAGGACTTGTCCCAGCCTTCGGGGCAAGGCTGTCCAGCAGAGTTACCAGCCCATATACTCAGCGTCGGTGCCCCGTCCACCCAGAGGTGGAGGATAGGCTGGTAGAGGGCGTCCTAGAGGTGGAGGCCAGTCAGGGGGAGCTCAACTAGCTCCTATTCAGTCCAGCGGAGGTCAGTCTTCAGGTACTTCAACCAGATTCTATGCTATTCCAGCCCGAGCAGATGTAGTGGCCTCAGACGCCGTGATCACAGGTATTATTTCAGTATGTGGTAGGGAGGCATCAATGCTATTTGATCCAGGATATACTTATTCATATGTGTCAGCCTTATTTGCTTGTTTTCTGGATGTTCCTCGTGAGTCCTTGGATTCTCCTATATATGTGTCCACTCCTGTGGGCGATTCTGTGGTGGTAGACCGGGGTCTATCGGTCTTGTGTGATCACCTTTTGTGGGTTCGAGACTAGAGCAAACCTTCTATTGCTCGACATGGTTGATTTTGAGATTATCCTGGGCATGGATTGACTATCTCCTCATCCTGCCATCTTGGATTGCCATGCCAAGACAGTTACATTGGCCATGCCCGAGTTGCCTAGGCTGGAATAGAGAGGTTCCTCAGTTAGTGCAGCTAGTAGAGTTATTTCCTTCCTGAAGGCTCGACATATGGTCGAGAAGGGTTGTTTGGCGTATCTTTCTTATGTGCGGGACACCACCATCGAGTTTCCGACGATTGATTCAGTGCCAGTTGTTCGAGAGTTTGCAGATGTCTTTCCTTCAGACCTTCCGGGCATGCCTCCGGATCGAGATATCGATTTTTGTATTGATGTAGTTACAGGCACTCAGCCTATTTCTATTCCCTCGTATCGTATGGCTCCGAAGGAGTTGAAGGAGCAGCTTGAGGAGTTGTTGGCTAAAGGGTTTATCAGGCCGAGTGTATCACTATGGGGGTGCTCCAGTTCTATTTGTAAAGAAGAAAGATGGGTCTATGCGGATGTGCATCAATTACCGCCAGTTGAACAAGGTAACTATTAAGAACAAGTATCCATTGCCGCGCATCGATGATTTGTTTGACCAATTACAGGGTGCCAGGGTATTTTCTAAAATTGACTTGAGATCGAGGTATCATCAGCTGAAGATTCGGGCATCGGATGTTCCGAAGACTGCTTTTCGTACGAGATATGGCCATTATGAGTTCTTGGTGATGTCCTTTGGTTTGACTAATGCCCCAGCAACATTTATGGACTTGATGAACAAGGTGTTCAGGCCGTATATTAATTCCTTCGTCATCGTCTTCATTGATGATATTTTGATTTACTCACGTAGCCTGGGAGAGCACGAGCAGCATTTGAGAGTTGTGCTCCAAACCTTGCGAGAATAGAAGCTATATGCTAAGTTCTCTAAGTGTGATTTTTGGTTGGATTTCGTGGCATTCTTGGGACATGTGGTATCTGGAGAGGGTATCAAGGTTGATCCTAAGAAGATTGAGGTAGTTCAGAGTTGGCCACGTCCTACTTCAGCAACAGAGATCAGGAGTTTCTTGGATCTAGCAGGCTACTACCAACGATTTGTGGAGGGCTTTTCATCCATTGCAGCCCCATTGACTAGATTGACTCAGAAGAATGCTCCATTTCGGTGGTCTAATGAGTGTGAGGTGAGCTTTCGGAAGATCAAGACTGCATTGACTTCGGCACCAATTCTAGTATTGCCTTCCGGTTCGGGGATGTATACGGTGTATTACGATGCTTCACGCGTTGGCTTGGGGTGTGTGTTGATGCAGGAAGGGAGAGTTATTGCTTATGCTTCGCGCCAGCTGAAGGTGCATGAGAAGAATTACCCTGTGCACGATTTGGAGTTGGCGGCGATAGTTCATGCTCTTAAGATTTGGAGGCATTACTTATATAGGGTGTCTTGTGAGGTTTATACAGACCACCGTAGCTTGCAGCACTTGTTCACACAGAGGGATCTTAATTTGAGGCAGCGCAGGTGGCTTGAGTTACTAAAGGATTATGACATCACCATTATTTATCATCCGGGCAAGGCGAATATGGTAGCAGATGCTTTGAGTAGGAAGGCGGAGAGTATGGGTAGCTTGGCTTATATTGCAGCTGAGCAGAGACCTCTAGCCTTGGAAATTCAGTCCTTGGCCAATGGCTTGGTGAGATTAGATATTTCAGAGCCTCATCGAGTTCTAGCTTATGTGGTTGGTCAGTCTTCATTGTTGGGGGAGATCAAGGCTCGACAATATGATGATACGTGTTTGGAAGAACTACGGGAGACAATAGTCCAGGGTGGTGCCAAGGAGGTTACTATTGGCGAGGATGGTGTTCTGAGACTTCAGGGTCAATTGTGTGTTCCTAATGTTGATGGCTTGAGGCAGAGGATTCTAGAGGAGGCACACAGTTCGCGGTATTCTATTCATCCTGGTGCTACGAAGATGTATCTTGATTTGAAGCAACATTTCTGGTGGAGACGGATGAAAAGGGACATTGTGGAGTATGTGGCTAGGTGTCTTAATTGCCAGCAGGTTAAATATGAGCACCAGAGGCCCGAGGGCCTACTTCAGCAGATGCCCATTCCTGAGTGAAAGTGGGAGCGCATTACTATGGACTTCGTGGTTGGGTTTCCTCGGACGCTGCGGAAGGTTGACGCGATTTGGGTTATTGTGGATAGATTGACCAAATCGGCGCATTTCATTCCTGTAGCTACTACTTATACTTCGTAGAGGCTAGCCCAGATCAACATTCAAGAGATAGTCCGGTTGCACGGTGTACCAGTGTCAATTATATCAGATCGAGGTCCTCAATTCACCTCGCACTTCTGGAGAGCATTGCACAGAGAGATGAGTACTCAAATTGATCTCAACACAACATTTCATCCACAGACTGATGATCAATCGGAGCTTACAATTCAGATATTGGAGGACATGCTCAGAGCATGTGTGCTTGACTCCGGAGGCCAGTGGGACCAGTTCTTGCCTTTGGCCGAGTTCGCTTACAATAATAGTTATCAGTCCAGCATCGAGATGGCTCCATTTGAGGCTTTATATGGTCGGCGATGTCGTTCTCCTATCGGGTGGTTTAAGCCTGGGGAGGCTAAGTTATATGGTATAGACCTGGTGCGAGATGCTTTAGAGAAGGTGAAGTTAATTCAGGAGAGGCTACGCACAGCACAGTCCATACATAAGATCTACGCGGATCAGAGGGCACGTGATGTGTCATTTATGGAGGGAGATAATGTTCTGCTGAAGGTTTCGCCGATGAAGGCTATTATGAGATTCGGGAATAAGGGCAAGCTGAGCCCGAGGTTCATAGGTCCTTTCGAGGTATTGAGGCGAGTTGGAGAGGTTGCTTATGAGCTTGCCTTACCTCCCAGTTGTCGGGAGTCCATCCGGTATTCCACGTATCCATGCTCCGGAGATACCACAGTGATTTCTCTCACGTTGTTGATTTTAGTACTATTCAGTTGGATCAGAGGTTGGGCTACGAGGAGGATCCAGTTGCTATTATTGATAGACAGGACCGCCAGTTGATATCTAAGAGAATTTCTGCTGTAAAGTTCCAGTGGCGGGGCCAACCGGTCTAGGAGGTGACTTGGGAGTCCGAGGAGGATATACGGAGCAGATACCCACACTTATTCAACACTTCAGGTATGATTCTAGACCCGTTCGAGGACGAACATTTGTTTAAGAGGTGGAGAATCTAACGACCCGACTGGTTGTTTGCGTATTCGGACCCCGTTCCCCCAAAATAAGACTTCCCGTAGCAGCTTATCGTGATTTGTGACTTGCAGGGACGGGTGGTTCGGGATTTGGAAGTGTTTGGAATAGTATTGGAACACTTGGTTCCTTAAGGTTGGCTTTTAAAGCCAAGTTTGACTTCGATCAATATTTTGAGTAAACGACCTCGGAATCGAGTTTCGACAATTCCACCAGCTTCGTATGATGATTTCAGACTTGTACGTATGTCCGGAATGGGTTTTGGATGACCCGGGAGCGTTTCGACGCCAAATAGCGAAATAGAGTTTCCTTAAGTTTGAAATTTGATTTGGAACGTGATTTTATGTTATCGAGGTCCGAACGAAATTCCGAGACCAGGAATAGTTCCGTTATGTCATTCATGACTTCCCTGCAAAATTTGGTGTCATTCCGAGTGGTATAGGTCAGTTCGGCGCATTGAAACGGAATTCAAGAACTTAGAAATTCTTAAGTTTGATTCTAGGGGTTTCGAGGGGTGATTTTGTGATTAGCGTGTCTTCGGGTGTTATGAATACTCGAGCGAGTCCGTATTATGATTTAGGACTTGTTGGTATAATTACACGGGGGCTCAGGTGGGCCCAGGTGCCTCCCGGACATCAAGAGAGGCTAAAAACCAGCAGCTTCAGCTGTTGGTGCACTAGATCTGGTGTGACCGCAGGTGCGATTGTCCAGATCGCAGGTGCGATACCGCCCCTGCGGTCAAGCCATCGCAGGTACGACCCCAGTGGAGTTGTCCCAAAACCGCAGGTGCGGGCCTTCTCCCGCAGGTGCGGACCCGCCGGTGCGGGATTTCTTCCGCAGGTGCGGCCACAGGACTCCTTGGCTATTTCCGCAGGTGCGACCATTTGTTCACTGGTGCGGGACCGCAGGTGCAGTCCTCGAGCCGCAGGTGCGAGATCACTGGAGGCAGTGATCTCATTTAATACGGGATTTGGTCATTTTCTTCACCATTTCTTCTCCTCCATTGGCTATTTTGAGAGCTTTTAAGAGGGTATTCGGCTTAGCTACTAAGAGGTAAGTAATTTCCATTTAAATGTTGGTTTATTACATCAAAACTTAGGTAGATTAACATCTAATTAGTGGAAATCAAAGGGGTTAGAGTGAAAACCTAGGGTTGATGAACTTTAGGGAATTTCACCACTTTTCTACCATGAAATCATACAAAAATTATATATTATTGATCCTTAGGCTATGGGTGAGTGTTATCTTCGAAAATTTCCGGAATCCGAGCATGTGGGCCCGGGGGTGTATTTTGGGATTTCTTCAAGAATAGTGAATTTACTAAATAAGTAGGAGAATTTCCATACTTTGAGCATGCATTGACACATTTATATACCATTTGACTAGTTTCGAGTCCTCGGGTGTAAGATTTGGAGTTTCAAGCGCGTTCTTGACCGGTAAGTTGATTCTACGCGAGGTGAGTCTCCTTTCCAACCTTGTAAGAGGGATTGTCCCCATAGGTAAATGTAAACGATCGAATTGTCTTATTTGCGGGGGCTACATACGCGCAAAGTGACGAGAGTCCGTGCGTAGCTACTACTCTGTTGTGTCGGGTAAAATTTAGGATCTTCACAAGCATGCCTCTATGTGCCTTACCTGTATCTTTACATGCGTTCCTGGTTGCTTATTATCCTTGAAATTGACATGAGAATTTCGGAAGATATGTGTAAGTTTAAGTGCTTGAATCCCTGAATTTAAGAATAATCCATGATAAATTCCTGAATTTCCTGATAATTTTGTTTATGTTTACGAGCACCCGTGTCGCATGTATAATTCGTGAGACGGGTACCCTTATATTTATGTCAACCGCGTCGCATGATCGATTCGCGAGCGGGGTAATAGATGTATCTATGGTTCGTGCCGCTAGACCCTCGACAGTGCACATTTAAATTTTTGCGTCGCTTCGGCCGTACGCCTCGGCATATTATATGCTATGTGCTTGATTGAGAGTCTTATTATTATTCTTACCAATTCAATTGTTCTGTGGGGAAAGAAACTTGTGATTTTTATTAAATATTGTTACTTGGCCCTTGCAGGTAGATCGTTATCTTTATATACTGATGCTCCATGTCTACTTGCTTTCCATAAATGTTATTCATGTATTTCTTCATTAAATCATATTATCGATACGACCCTAGTGAGTAACACGTCTACCTCTCGTCACTACTTCTTCGAGTTTAGACGGGATACTCACTGGGTACATATTTGTTTATATGTACTCATGCTACGCTTCTGTACTTAATTGTACAGGTCCTGAGGCTGGTGCATCTGGTTATCATACCGGAGCGCGTTCCTTAGAGTGTTACTTGGACTAGACTACACGTTGAGCTGCTCTTCCTGGCGTTCCTCAGGAGCACTGTGGAGTTTCTATTACTTTTGGGATATTTCTGTCTACCCCCTTCAGACAATTATACATTTATTTTGTCTATTTGTATATTCCACTAGTAGCCTGTGGACTTGTGACACTAGGTCTTGGCACACGTAGTTGATTCACTAGTATTATGCTACTCTGTTTTATGCTGGCAAATGATTTTTGAGTTACTTTAAATCACTTTGCCTTACATCCTCACTTTCATTTAAGGACTGCTTAAATTAAAACTGGAGAAGTATTTGAACATCTCATTTATTTAAGTAATTTCGTTAGCAAACTAGTGTTGGCTTGCCTGACTTCGGCGTTGGGCGCCATCCAACCTGAATAGGAATTTGGGTCGTGAAAAGAACTGTCAAAGTCCATGCCCTCAGAAAATAAAAGCTGGGGCAATTTATTTTGAAAAAAAAGAAAAGAGAAAAAGAATAGTCTGAGATCTATGCCCTAACAAGCAAGAAAAGATTTCAAAATCTGCTACCAGCTTTTCAGTTGCACAAAAGTGAATTTGGCCAGCAATTCAGTGTTAAAGTCAACATGCATTGAGGATTCATGCAAAGGCTTTCCCCCAAAAGACTCCTGTCAGCCTACTTGGCGCAAACAAAGACAACTAGTGATTCCCTCTGACAGCCAAATTTCTCTAAAAGGCAAGAAGCCATTCAAGATATTAGAAAAGGTCGCCTAAGCAAAGATCTCCTGTTGGGATAAGTCTGACTGAGCCAAAAATACAAAGGTTACTGGGTGTGGAACAATCAGGATTGATGCAGAGCAAACGTCTCTTGAAACCGACTCAGGCTGATTGAGCAAAAGTCAAGTTTCCCTGGACTCAAGGCCACAAACCGACCACCACTTTTTAAAACTGACAAAATTTTCTTTGTTTGAAACAGGAACAAAGCAGTGCAAGAAAGTTGGTTCAAAAACAAAAAAAGGAAAAAAAAGAAGAAGAGAAGAACCGACAAAGGGAAGTTTCTCAAATTTTTGCCTTTATCTGTGTGCATAAAAGGTTGCCTTTGCTCTTCACATTTTTCCTCATAGGATAAAAGTCCTAGTCTAATGGATTTTCCTCCCGTTAAAAATCTTAGTCTGATGAATCTTTCTCCTAAGATAACAAAAAAAAAGGACCTAGTCTGATGAACTTTCTCCTAGGATCGAAATCTTAGTCCGATGAATCTTTCTCCTAAGATAGAAGACCTAGTTTGATGAACTTTCTCCTAGGATCGAAATCTTAGTCTGATGAATCTTTCTCCTAAGATGACAAAAAAAAAAGACCTAGTCAGATGAATTTTCTCCTAGGATCGAAATCTTAGTCTGATGAATCTTTCTCCTAAGATGACAAAAAAAAAAGACCTAGTCAGATGAATTTTCTCCTAGGATCGAAATCTTAGTCTGATGAATCTTTCTCCTAAGATAAGAAAACCTAGTCTGATGAATATTTTCCTAGGATAATTTTAAAAAAAACAAAAAAAAAAAAAAGAAGAAGTCTTGTTCTAGAAAAAAAAAGTTTATTTATGTCTTCAGAAAATAAGCATTGGGGAATATTTTTTAAAAGAATGATTGGTTCAAAAAAAATAATCAAAAAAAACAAAACAAAAATCCTTCTTGGTTCGTTCGTTTAGACATAGGGTCTCCACTCCCTAGTTTCATTTCCAACATAGGGTCTCCATTCTCTAGTTGATGCCAACACAGGGTATACACTCCCTTGTTGATGATTTTTCCAACATAGGGTATACAATCCCTAGTTGATTTTATTTTCCAACATAGG
>ML287155.1:23401-66451 GCA_005239495.1 Nicotiana undulata
CAGGGTCTCCACTCCCTAGTTGATTCCAACATAGGGTATACAATCACTAGTTGATTTTATTTTTCAACATAGGGTATACACTCCCTAGTTGATGCCAACATAGGGTATACACTCCCTAGTTGATGCTTTTCCAACATAGGGTCTCCAATCCCTAGTTGATGATTTTCCAACATAGGGACTCCACTCCCTAGTTGATGCCAGCATAAGCTGATGCCGACATAACTCGATGCCAACATAGGGTCTCCATTCCCTAGTTGATGCCGGCATAACCCGATGAATCTCATTTCCAGACACCGGCATAACCCGGTGATCTTTTCTTGACGACAGCATAACCTGTCAATTCTCTTCCAACATAGGGTCTCCAATCCCTAGTTGATGTTACCTTTGGGCATAGGGTATCCACTCCCTAGTCTACAATAACTCCGGGTGCACTGTTCCCGGCTTTTCACCGCTTTCAATAATAAAGTAGTATAGATTTCCTTACAATAACTCACGAAATTTTCCTAGTGAAAACTGGGGCAGAAAATTTCGTTTGTTTGCTTTTTGATTTTGTGCGGATTGCATTTTAGGGACAATGGATTCGAGACGACCAAAAGAAGATGCCTCAATTCAGAATAAAAGAAAAGAAGAAAAAGACAAGAGTTGAACCCCAAAGTGCAGAAGCGGGAAAGACGTGGACTATTCGGACGAGATTAAAGTCATCCGTTCTGTATATCCTACCTTGATCCGAAAAGCTGAAGAAGATTTAACCAACACCTACAACGAACAAGCATCAAGATTCAGATCGGAGTCTGTATAAAGAAGCAGCCAAGACTCAAGATCAAGCTTCAGAAGACCTGTAGATAGGAATCTTGTAACTCGTAGCGGATATGCTTAGTTAGTCTTTTTCATTTGGATTTTGATGTAATAGCAGGACCATGAACCGAAGCCTTGGACGGAACCTCGCTCAACTCTCGAACTCATCACTCCATCTCTCCAAAACTTCCAGAACTACACTGACCTGATTCCTTTATAGCCAAGGATATGTAGGCAACCTCCGAAGCAAGGTTCGGTCAAACCTTTTTCAAAATGCTTCCAAATGGAGTACCAAACGGGCAGAAATTGCTCTTGGTTGCTCACATTATCCTTGCCCGAAAACCCTTCATGTTCTCGAGCAAAGAGGGACATCTGTGAACACCCAATATTTTCCCCGCATGGAAATTACTCCTAAAAATAATCAAAAAATAACTTTTAATGAATTTTAGGAACTTTTCTTTATTTAGTTGCATTTCATGCATGCTTAATATTTTAAAATCATACAAAAATCATAAAAATTATCACATTTTTTCATTTCATGTAATCTTAGGTTTAATTCGCATTTTAAGAAATTAATTACCCTTTAATTGATAGATTAATATATAAAAGTCACAAAAAATATACATTACCTTAATAAATTAGTTTATTTAAGTAGTTAAAATGTTAATTAGGTCATTTTGATAAAGAAATTTCATTAGTAGTAAGATGACTATTTTTGAAAGATAAAATTTGCCCTTGTTTCAAATTGGCCTAATTTCAGGGCCCAAAATCCCAGGCCCAACCAAATTCCCCACATTAAAACCCTAATCCCCTCCTCTATATAATAGAGACCTAATTAGACACAAAAAATAGACCCCTCCCTAAGAGACCAGCAGCGTTTGCCTCTATCTCTGTCCGAGCTCTGACTCTCCATCGACAAAAGAAGAGACCAAGTCATTGCTACTCTCAGCTTCACCACCGGCCGCGCCTCGCCATCGGCCACCCTACCTCATCTCACCTTCATCTTCTCCACCACCTCAAACACCCTTAAACACCTTGAAACCTCCATCAGAACCCATCAAACTTCAGTCACAAAATAGCACCAAAAACCCAGCAAACTCCAGCTCTTTTACCCCCAAAAATCCATCACCAAAACAGCCTCAAAGTCACCCAAATTTGTAGCCAAAAAATGCTGCCAGACACAACTGCTAACATCAACAACAACGACCCCAAAAATCAATTCCAAACCAGCCCCAAATCGTCCTAAAATCACTTGAAACGTTCAGTCCGTCGCCGTTTGCCGTCCGAGGTTCGAAGTTCGCGGAATAATTTTCTGCCGCTGCTGTTTTCCTTGTTCAAAGTTTGGTCATTTTTGTTGAGACCGGTCGCAATTGTCCCTTTGTTTCTGTCCAAGAATTGCTGAAATTATATTAATTGAAAGGATTATTTTCAGATATTTATAAATGTGCCATGGTACTTCAGTGTGTTGTATTCAATGTTTAGTCCATTTCTGACTCAAAGAACTAAGAGCAAGCTTGTGATATCCAAGGAGTGAAATATTGCTTAGACATTATACGAATTCATAAGGCCTGAGGATATTCCTGTTCATTATGGCGGACTGAGTTGACCCAGTGATCTGCAAAATGGTTCACCAAAACCAGCTTCTGAGTTCTCTATCAAAGGAGGAGGAAAGTCAATATTCAAATTGAAGGAATTGAGGTTCATTATTGTTTTTCCCATTTCTTCCTACTTTTGGTTAATTTTTTGAATACTCTCCTCCATAAATTTTGTCTTGGATGCACACTCTAATTGATGTTACACTATCACTATTCTACATTTTCTTCCTTAGTTGTGCATAGGACTGGATGTAAGGACTAGTCTGCCCTTTAATTTGGACAATATTTAGTAAAGTCGAAAAAAAAGAGTATATCTAAAAGTTAGAAATTTAGTTTGGATATATATTACACTTGATATAAAAAATTTATTTCCAGTTGAAGCTGACCTACTCAATCATTTTGCTGTCAAATTGCTATACGAAACATTGACAAATTTCTTATTAAAGCAGATCTCAAATGAGGTCATCTTAATGATGTAACATTATGAATGTCTTACGGTGTTTGACCATGTTATGATAACAAGGTACAAAGATGCGTTCTTGAAATTTTAACTCAAGGAGATGCTTAGTTTTAAGGTATTTGATCATGTTATTCGTTGAACTGTGTTAGTAAACGTTTAAATTTATAAAGATTATGTCAGTGAGTGTTGATTTTGTAAGTCACTCAGAAAATTGATCTCATTTTTTATTTCCCATAATGATGTATCCATACAAAGTTCAACAAAAAGTTTAAGTAATTAGATGGCACATTCTATGCACCAACATTTTCTCATACGCCAAAACCTTACAACAAATCTCAAAGCAATATAGGAAAATAATTCAAATGTGTTATTCCTTTAGGCTCTATTAACAATCATCGTGGTCATGGGTACGATTCACGTGCATGGTCACGATATGTAATCTATATTCGGGTGTGGCAACTCATGCCCCGACCACAACTCCGAACAATAATAAAAATCACACGTTGTAAATCGCGGGTGCATTTCATGTGGCGCGTTTACAATGTGTCCAAAAATGACAAGTGCACGCCATCGTGACTTGTGTTCCATAAATATTAAAAAGTGGTTCAAAGTCTTAAAAATGCACAATAAGTTTAAAATATGTAAATAATAAGATAATTAGGCCAAATATCAATAGTTAAGCGATCGTGCTAGAACCACGGAATCCGAGAGTGCCTAATACCTTCTCCCGGGTTAACAAAATTCCTTACCCGGATTTTTAGTTCGCAGACATTTTTAGACAGAGTCAAAAAATTTCTCGATTTGGGATTTTAATAAATAAATGGTGCCCCGGAACACCGTAAAAAATCTGGGTGGCGACTCTGAATTTGAATAAATAATCCCAAAATCGAATAATGTCACTTTAATTGGAAAAACTCTTTATCCCACCTTACTGAGGGTGAAAAAGGAGGTGTGACATTTCATGACCTGGGACGTCATGATCTGAGAACATCATCCGCACCGTCCAAAAACAACTTTCATGGTCTAAAGGGAATTTGCATCATTTTTAAATTCTCAAAATAATCCCATATATACTTGCATGCATTGTGTTTAAGTTTTGCAGGTAATCCAGGAGGTAACCGTTCTCCTAACAGGAGCAATCTTCGCTCCAGTTTCCGTTCAATGTTCACATCCTGCAATTATTTCAGACGCTGCTAACCACCATCAGTTACCTATTTTCACTTGACAACCATTCAAATGCTCATTTTGAAATACATCCATAACTTTTCAGATTCACACTCATGACGCAAATTCATCTGATACTGTCATACCCAAAAGAACCCTTTCCGAAACATACGACCATTCCTATAACAACTCCATCAGTTCAGTTCACATATGGATCCAGAACTACACACGACCTGATTCCCGTAATACTAGGGATATGTAGGAAACTCAGGAACCAGGGTTCTCCCTCCATTTTCCAAATCACCCCATTCGGTCAAATCGGTCATCATTTTATTACCCGATAATTCTTTCATCATTCCTTGGTAAAGAGGGACAGCTGTTGATACCCAATTTTTTCCTCGTATTTTTAAAATACATATATATACTTTCAAAATAGCATATTTGCATCATTATTTAGTTTATAAACTTATAAAACATTTTTTATAATTTTCCATAATTTTTAAAGCTCTAAATTAATTTTGTTTTACATTTTTATTATATAAATATCTAGTAAGTATCCTTTAAATTATTTTGTGATAACTTAATTACCCAAAATTATTATTTGCATCCATAATACATGTTTCAGACATTTTTATTCTATTTTTATAATTGCATTAGCATTTTAAAGCTATTTATCTAGTTTTGCAATAATGGCCTATATTCTACAAATAATTACATTTATTATGTTATTTATGCTGAAGTATCATTTTTACAATTTTTATAATTTTGAGTTATTATTTTCAGTCATTTTATTGCACAAGTAGCATTTTATTATCTATTAATTATTTTCCAAACTTGATCACCACTTCTTAGAATCTGGAAAAGTTCGTAGTCATGAACCATCATATTGATATAAGTCTCTTTCACCTTGCTTGTTCCTTCATAAGTAACTTCAAGTTTATTCCACATTTCCTTGGCTGTGTCACAACTGGAGATCTTCTCATATTCTTCACATTGTAAAGAAAATTCCTTGCTTTTTCATTAACTTGCATAACCGCCATTTGTTCTTCAGTGTATGCATCAATATCTTCAGGATCAACAGGGGGTTGAGCAGCAGCAGGTAGTGGATAGTTTCCCTTTTTGATGACTCTACATACCTTAACATCATAAGATTTTGCGTAAATTTCCATACGCACTTTCCAGTGAGAGAAGTGTTGACCATTGAAGTATGCTGACCTCACTTGTGATGTAACTTCCTGGAAAAGTGCTCCAATAATGACTTGGTTTACCATGATCTTTTCTCACACGCTGTTAAGCAAACTAAATAAAATATGAGCCAAGCTCTGATACCAATTGAAAGTGCAAGAAGGGGGTGAATTGACTATTTTTAATTTTATTCTTTATCAGTTGACTAGTTTTTCAAGTTGTCGACTAGTTATGATAGCGAGATAATAAAGCAACAGATTATAAAGGCAGAAACAAATTGCAGGAATTAAAGACACCGGAATTTTATATTGGTTCGGATTCAATGTGAATCGTAGTCCAGTCCCCTTGGGTTGCAAGGGTGTTATTCAGTGAATGTAGTTCTCGAGTATACAATGAGTGGTGTAGATTACACCAATGGATTAGTTTCAATGACACTCGTTTCTCTTTGATGCATTGCCTCACCAGTGATTTTCTCTCGTTCTTCTCTAGCTTTTTACACAACAGATCTTAGAGGAGCTACAATGTTTGTATGTAGTAGAACAAAGAGAGGATAATTGGTTCGATCAAAGTATGACTTCTAAGGTACAAAAACGGGTTTAAATACTTTGGAAAGGGCTTGATTGCTGAAGAGATTTGCCAACCCAAGAGATTTGATCCTTAGAAAGAAATTAATTCTTTCCAAGAATAAGGTTATTCCACAACGGCTATGGCTGATGAAGATGCGCTGGTGACTTCCTTTGATGGTGCCGAATATCTTCCTAGAATCTTGGTCTTTCCGGATTTAGCCGCATGATTGATTTGCTTCCAGATTCTCGATATCTGTGATTGATTCCTTCAATGTAGCCCCAATCTATTCCGTCAATCTTCATTGATTTCTTATATCTTGGATGCAATCTTTGATCTTGTTTGATTTGTCCCTTCAATCTTGAGCACGTTTCAGGAGTACCACACATAAAAAAAATATTATTTTTATAATTAAAATCAGTTCTAGCAATCTCCCCCTTTTTGATGATGACAAAATAATATATGTATAAACACTAGTTGACTTCCCTGTATTTTACTCTCCCTCAGTAAGAGGCTCTGGTAGTCGACTGCTTTTGTAAGATCCATGACTTCATGATTCCCCCTCAGAAAGTGTTGTAGTCGACTTATTCTTCATGACTCCCCCTCAAAATATGTCGAGGTGCTAACTTGTACTTTAGTCGACTTGTTCTGTATTTCAATTGTATTATTTCATATCCTTTTCTCCCCCTTTTTGACGTCAGCAAAGAGGTAATACAAGCCAAAACATGATTGATAGCAGAAAAATATTTGCAGAGTTATAGTTAGGAAAAAAACAAAAGTATCATCCATCGACTGGGCATCCCGTCCAAAAATATCATATCAACCAACAACAACAAAAAAAATTGTCTTAAACTTCCACATTAACGGCGCATAAAATATGTAAGAGTATTGCAAATCGCCTCCTTCATTTGATCAAAGCTGGCAGTGGCTGAAATACTCATTCCATCAAACTTGTCATGAATATCCTTGAATACCTTGACGACATTTTCCCTTACCCTGAGAACTGCAACTCAAATTTTGGATACATCAAACCCTGTCTCCTTGGAGATGGGATGAATGTCACCAACAATGGACTGAGTGGCAGAGAGAAGTTCCTTGATATAAGATAGTTGAGTGACAATGGCATGGAGTTTTACAGAAATATCAGGATCACTCTGGCTAGGAAGGGAAGTAGAAGGTTTGGATTTCGAATCGTTCGGAGCAGGCTTGACTTCACTCTCTTGTTTCTTAACCCATGATCCCTACACATATACCCCATACTCACAAATGCTCTGGAACTGTAAGATTTTGAGACCAGGATGGAGGGATATTTAGAGATAGAAATATTGTGGGCTTCTAGAATGTGGGTAATGGCCATGCCATAGGGTAGACTAGTGGGGTATTCAACACTCTCAATCATAAAATTGATAACCCATGAGGACAACTTGATTTTGAGTTTAGGCACAAGACAGTAAACTAAAAAGGTGTCCCTTAGAGAGAAAGTGGAGAAGGAACTGGTACGAGGGAGTAAGGAGGTGGAAACAATATGGGCTAGAACACGGGTATCGAAACTCACGTCACTAGGACCTAACTGGTTAGGAAGGTAATCAGAATGACACTCAACAATGCACTTTTTAGCTTGATCAAAGGAATTTTCAGAATTATCAGGCCAAGAGTTTTTTATTGTGTTCCCGAAAACTGATGAATTATGCTTAATTGCAGGAATGGTGGAAAATGAGCCCCAAAGATGAAATCCAACTCAAGAAGGAGAAATATGAACTAAGGAAAAAAGCTCAAAAGTGCGGACTGTAGATTATCTTCTGTGGACGCAGATTGTGAAGAAAATCCCATCAGAGACAAGTGCAAAGTGCGGCCCGCACATGAAATTTCTTGTTTATGGTTGGGTGTTGATTACCTAGCCTTGTTCTTGCTTTCATTTGAAGAATTAATGGTTGAAAACATTATTTCATGCCTATTTGACTTGGTCTCTACTCGATAAAGAGAGACTTAGTCTAGGAAAACTTGGCTAGCAAGAAATTGGGTCAATCAAGAGATTGATCAGCCCAACTGAAGGGTTAAACCTAGAGATAGTAAAATCCCACTTGAGCTTATAATCAACTACTTTTTTCAATACCCATTTGGACTTGAGAAAGCCAATTTTTGGAAAAATCACTCTCTGACTGAGAGGTATTGAGCAAGTATTTGATGTTCATAGCTATAATACAACTCGACCAATAAAACAAGTTTTAAGGCTTACAACCCATTAAGAGAACACCTAGGTGAAGGTCATAGCCCTGAGCCTTTTTATCATTTGAAAAACAACCAAAAACAATTTTCTAGTTTCATTCTTAAAATCTCAATAGTAGTTTAAGTCAGATATTTAAACAAAACACAATATTCTGGATGTGCAAATTAAGATATACAATTTCACGTACTAAGATATATACTACTAGCACCCATCCGCATAACTCCCAGTGGAATTCGACCCCAACATTGTTGGATATTATTGTTGCATCAATTGTTTTCATATCCTCAAATAGAGGAGTGAAATTGGACGAGGTCAACACTCCAGGATTCGCACGATGTTTTAGGTGCTCATGGGTCTCAAAGTACCCGTACCGCGCAGTTTCCATAGCCATGTCAGTAGAGAAGTTGCTTTGAGTGTGGAGATACCAGTCACATGGTGAGAGATTGTCCCAGACTCCCGATAGATACGTCACAATGGGGTATTCAGGCTAGTAGAGGGCGCCCAAGAGGGGGAGGCCCGACCCGTTGATGTGTTTCATATAGTAGGTCTGAGGCCGTTGCGCCAGGTGATGTCATACATGTATGCTTTCGATTTGATATAGAGGAGCACCATTCGTATTTTGTTTCGGTTCTGCTTATCGGGGTGATTCCTCCTATCTTGCTTCACATGTGGGTGAGTTTCATGATTTACTATTCTGCTTATATGTTTACCATGGTTGGGAGACTCTGTAGTGGTAGACCGTGCCTATCATTTGTTTTTATTCATTATTGAGAGTTAAGAGACTAGAAGTGAATTCTTGGTGTCCATTACGGTAGGTTTTGGTCTGATTCCTGAGTAATTTGGTTACGATTTGTGATTTAGATGCTCTACCGAGGTGAGAGTTCAGTAAGTGTTATGATTTAATGGAGGAATTGAATTAGTAGAAGGCTTTAGTTGGTATGATGTGTATTATACATACGATTCAGAGTTGAGGGTGAGACCCTCGCGATTTCATGTGATTTGATATGTTTGAGCCATGCTACGTGTTGCGATGGACGTTATATAAGGATGAGATCCTTGTGATTTGTTCATATGCTTCGATTTTTTCTTGTGAATTGATTCGTAGGATGGTACTGATAGAGAGTCATTCCTCTCATACTTGTTTGATATTTCTCTTATGTGTTTCTCCTTACATATTTAGTCATTTTCGTGTAGTACTCATTGAGTTTTAGCTCGCGTGGTGTGTGCCCGGTGGCGATAGACGTGCCTTGCTTATTCGGGTGAATAGTTATGAGATCTTCATGTTTCTTTCATCATTGTCATTGTTGTGGAGGGTTGAAACAGGTTTCTAACGGATATGAGGCTAATAGCCGGTGCTGGCATTGATTTCAGATAGGTATTGTAATGAGAGATGTTATTATGGGCATATGCGTGATGTGTTATGACGTGTGGTTGTACCTTATAGGTGTAGGCATAAGTTGTTGCATCTGGTTGAGGTCGATACCAGACGTGGAGGTAGGAATCGGGTCTTTTGGAGATAAGCGAATGGTGAAACTTTTTGACTCTAAGGCTTATTAGTATTGGTGGAAGGGATAAATTACAGTTGAGATTGTGTCGTCAGGTATATGTGGATTGGGGTGATGTGGGGTCACCTGGGGGTGTATGTTGGATGAATACGTTCAATAGTTTGATGACTTCGGGAATATTCTTGGCATGTTCGAGGACAAACGTTTGTTTAAGATGGGAGGATGTAACGACCCTGTCGGTCGTTTTGTGAATTAAAGTCTCGTTCGACGACATCAAGTTTTGAATAGCTTCGTATTTTGTATTATGACTTGCATGCATGGTCGAGTTCAGTTACCGGATGATTAGGAGTCAATTTGGAAGAAGGAATCTAGTTTTGGAAGCTTAAGCGATAAGAGTTGACCGAAATTTGACTTTTGTGTAAAGGACTCAGAATGGGGTTTTGACGATTCTGAAAACCTCGTATGGTGATTTTTGACTTAGGCGCGCTTCCGGATTTGAATTTGGAGGTCTGTAGGGTAATTTGAAGCATTTCGGCGAAAGTTAAAAAAGTTGAAGTTTGGAAGGTTGATAGGTTTGACCAAGAGTTTGCTTTGGTGATATCGGGGTCGGAATGCAATTCCGAGAATCGAAAAAACTCCGTTATGTCATTTGGGACTTTCCTGCAAAATTTGACGTCATTCTGAGTTGCTTTGATAGGTTTCACGCGCGAGTTTAAGAAGTTGGGAGATTTGAAAGTTCATGAGTTCGATTCATGATGCGATTCGTAGTTTTGATGTTGTTTAATGTGATTTGAGGCCTCGATCAGGTCCACGTTATTTTTTGGGACTTACTGATATGTTCGGACATGATCCCAAGGGGCTCGGGTAAGTTTCGAATAGGTTTGGGTTGTGTTGCATTCGTTTTTTATGTTTCGACTATGTTTCTTCAAGAATAAATGGTATCAAATTAAACAAATGAGCTCCAATTTCTGTTTTGTTGAATCATTAGATCCGTATTGTAATTACGGAGTCATAGCAAAAAGAATCGTTGAATTTGGACATCGTATGAGGAAGTTATGCTCATTTTAGTGTCGGAAAAGAGAGTTGGTGCTGGTGCTTCACAGATGCGAAGTTGGGTCCGTATCTCGACCCCCCAGGTGCAAAAGTTGGTCCGCAAAAGTGGAAATTACAGATGGAAATGCGCAAGTGCGTATTTTTTGTCGCAAAAGCGAAAATCTCTGAGTATAAAAAAATTAGACCGCGTTATTTTGGTATTTTGAGCATATCTTGAGTTTTAGAGCTCCGATTGAAGTGATTTTCGCGGAGTTCTTCTCGTTTTTTCATGGGATTAAATATCTATCTGTAGTTTTTGTATTTTAATATGATTACAGAAGTTCATTTTCAAATTAATCCATGTATTGATTGGAGAATTGAGTGTTTTTATCAAAAAGATTTCTAAAGAGAATAATGGGGTTTTGAACATTGATTGGGTGTCAGAATTGGATGAAATTAGAATGGATGGACTCGTTATTGAATGGGTGTTCGGATATTGTGAATTTTTTCAGGTTCCTAGGTGCGGTCCCTGGGGTCGACTTTTTGGTTGATTTTTAGTTTTTGATAAAGATTGAAGCTTTATTATCCAGAATAGTTTCTTATGAGTTTTATTTATGCTTTGAAGTTATTTTGGCTATATTTGAGCCGTCCGGAGGTTATTTTATTCGAGAAGTTCATTTTAGAGTAGCGGTCTAGCTTCTTTGAGATGGATGTGTGGGTGTACCAAGCGAGATAGAATTAAGAATGAAGCTATCCGAGACAGAGTGGGAGTAGCCTCCGTGGAGGATAAGATGCGAGAGTCGTGGTTGAGATGGTTCGGACATGTTAGGAGAAGAAGCATTGATGCCCCTGTCAGGAGGTGCGAGAGGTTGGCGATGGAGAGTTTGAGAAGGGGTAGAGGTAGGCCTAAGAAGTACTGGGGAGAAGTGATTAGGCAGGACATGGCGTTGCTTCAGCTCACTGAGGACATGACACTTGATAGGAGGGTGTGGAGGTCGAGGATTAAGGTAGAAGGTTAGTAGGTAGTTTATAGTGCTCACTGATAGGCTTAGTAGCATGCACTTCCCTTCATATTCTTAGATTTTTATTACGGCATATGGTTTTGTTCGCCTCGGTTATTGTATTTACTGTAGCTATTATTGGATACTATTTATCCTTTATTACGGTATGTGCTTTTTATTGGTATTTTTTTCATCTTTCTTCCTTCCTTGCTTCCCTCTTCTTTTTCTTTCCCTTCTTGAGCCGAGGGTCTATTGGAAATAGCCTCTCTACCTGCACTAGGTAGGGTTAAGGTCTGCGTACAGACTACCCTCCCCAGACCCTACATATTGGGATTAAACTGGGTTTGTTGTTGTTGTTGTTGGTCTAGCTTCTTTGAGGTAAGTATCTTTCCTAACCTAGTGTGGGAGAACTACCCCTTAGGATTTGAGTCTTTTATGCTAATTGTATCATGTTGCTACCAGTCATTCCTTTAACTGTTTTCACCAGATTTAAACTGTGTTCAGCTTACTCTTCTCTGTTATTACTTGTGGTGTCCCGCTGTTAATCGTAGTTTCTATTTCCTATGGTAAGCACCGCATCATTATTGTCATTATGCGTAATTTTGTTGTGCTCTGTTATTTATCCACGTATAGTTGCTCAGGTTATTTAGTCCAGTAGGTGTCTTGATTGTTCCTTGTCAATACTCCACTGAGGTTAGTCTTGATACTTGCTGGGTACCGCTGTGGTGTCCTCATACTACACTTCTGCACATTTCTATGCAGATCAAGGTATATCAGAGTCAGTCGATCACTTGTTAGCTGTGCGGATTTTGTTGTGGAGACTCAAGGTAAACCTGCTACTACATTCGCATGCTTCAGAGTCACCTTCTGATGTTGTGTTTACACTGTTTTTCCTTATTTCAAAGTTGTTGTATTTGTAGACCTCCTAGTAACTCAATAGATGTACTATTGTTTTTTGGATTTGTAGTTTGTAAAGAGTTTTCTATTTTGAAATCGTCAGATGTTGGTTAAATATTGTTGCTATTTCAGATAATGTTAGGCTAACCTAGTCCCTAAGACTAAGTGTCATCACGACACCAAACAGAGGGAATTTTGGTCGTGACAATATGAAATAAAACAAAAGTAATATTGTTTACAAAAATATTTGCTTAGTAATTGCTCTACTACGTAAAAATCCCTTTATATTTTAACTATGTTATGAAATTTTGATAAATTAGTTTCACTGCTAGATAACCTTGCCCTAAATATTCTGGAGCAGATTTCGACCTATACAATTAGTCCCTCCGCTTATTGAGGCCGGCCTCAGACGAGCATGATGAGCGGATTCTGTTTGTTGTGGTCGGGAAACTTGGACGAGTGGGTCAGATAGTGATGTTTGGGATGAGCTGACAATATGGCCTTTCATGAGCCGCAAGTTTTGGTGTTACGTCATTTCTACACCAAAGTGATGTCATGACATCATGCGTCATTATGGCGCATTTTCCCAATGCTTTGCATCGTTTCCTATGCCTCTGTTGGTTGGGTATACTGTTTCGATACCAGTGCTGAGTAATGATGGCGTAATTTCTTATTTTTGAGGCCCGAATTATTATAAATAGGGATGTGAGGGCATTCATTCGTGCTTTACGTATTTTTCATATTGGATCCTTGTGCATTCTTCTCCTTACTCCATTGTTGTGTTTCTTTCCTGGTTCCAGTAATTCCAATTGCTTTTAACCCTTGTTTACTTGAATATCCTTTCTTTCATCAGAACTATGGCTAACGTGTCTTCTGGTCTCATTGAGGGAAATAACCTGATCCCCTTGGTGGTGATGTTTCCTCCTCATGTTGAGGGTGTCTCTGTTGCCATTGAGGATGAGAACTTTCCTACGGTGGAGGAAATGATTCCTCATGGTGAGAAAGTCAAGTTTGACTTCTCAAAGGCGCCTGAAGCTGAGCCCAAGGTCTCTGAGATGGCGATGAAAGAGACCGATCTAGTAGATCTTAGGGATAAATTCAACATTCCCGCTCGCATTGATTTGGTCTCTGCAGGGCGGGATGTGGTACAAATCTACTGCCCTGGGTCTTGCGCGTTCTACGCGTACCTCTTCCAGGTTGGCTACGCCCTTCCCCTTCTCCCATTGGCAGAGGAAAGTTTCCGTTACTATGGCGTTATCCTGGTGCAACTCGCCCCATATATCTACAAGCTCATCAGGATGCTTACTAAGTTTACGGAATTGCCCGGGGTTGAGATCATACTCCGACATCTAATGCATCTCTCCGCCCCTAGTTTTTATAGGGGGACAATATTGAACCTTCTACATTGAGGGGGAAAATGTTGTCACGTCCCGAGCCTGGATGGGCCACAACGAGCACCCGGTACCTTACTTAGCCAAGTACCAACATAACGTATCTTTCATGTCATACTATCATAGATAACTGAGCCGGAAGTATGCCGTGAGATAAGTAAAATACAATGTGTGATACCAAATTATATGTAAGACATACAGGCCTATAATACTAAAATAACCATTCGTATACTGAACATAGGCCGACAAGACCATACAATCTTTTACGTACATGATATTTGTCTACAAGCCTCTAAGAATACATAATTTTCATAAAGGCCAGGACAGATTCTCTCCATACCAAACAATACACGTCTAAATCATACTAACTAAACAAGCAACTCCGAAGCAAATGGAGCGCACCATCATCTTCCGCTGAGCTAATAACCTACTTGGAGGGCTCTCTTCCTGTCTATTGGGACCTGCGGGCATGAAATGCAGCATCCCCAGGCAAAAGGGAAGTCAGTACGAATAATGTACCGAGTATGTAAGGCACATAAATAAGTACATAACAGACATTGAAGAAATATATAGTAAATGACTCAACTTGTAAGTCTGGATAACTATGTAAATCATGAAATAATTATAGTGTCATGCATATGCATATGAACGTCATGTCGTGCATAGGTACATATTTCATAACATCATCAGGCCTTTGAGGGAATCCCATCATATCATCTCAGCCACTATGGGCAAAATCATCAACGTATACCAGCTGATCAGGTGGTGGTGCGTATATAACGTCGTAACCTTTTTCATATCCTATATACGTATAATATACATATATATATATATATATATATATATATATATATATATATGTATGTATATATATATATATATGTATATATGCGTATATAACGCCATCTGGTCATGGATCAATGTATGTATAAATAAATGCAATGCAAGAGAAGTACGTCAATAAAATCTCTCGGAATGTCATAAGACCATTATGCCTTTGAGTAATATCATGAAGTAAACCTTTTCAACTTACATATTTTTCAGAGACCCATGAATAAAAGATGTAATAATAAGACACATGGGAATTCAAGAACATAGACATCTCTAATACATCTATGAATAGAGTCACTTATGGAATTTGTGTATTTGCTCGTTTCGTTCATGTTGTATAGATAATGCCAAAAAGAAAGAAGGAAAAACCTTAACATACCTGAGTCGATTTTTCTTGACAATCCTCTAACATATGTTAATTGCGACAAAATACGGAGCAAGTCGTATGAAAACCTCAAAGCAATCACGTTGCTATGCAAAGAAAATCTTGGCCGAAACTTTTCTTGATGAACTTAGCAACAACGTTGCTATCTGGAAAATGAATTAACGTGCTATGTTCATTGGACTGGAAAGCGATTTGAATTGTTAACGTTTCTATGCTTGGCATGCTTGGCTGAAACATCTCTTAAGAAATAAGAAAGTAACGTTTAAGCTTTGTTGGATCTCTTTCTTAAGAGAGAAATATTATTCTCCAAAAAGTGAATGAAAGGAAATGGAACAACTCTTATATTTCCTTGATTGAATTGGTGCCACCGTGACTATCCTTATCCAAGATTCATGCTACATATTTACTAAATGTAGAGTCACAACGTGTTAAAGGAAAAGAGGCCACGTTAATCTTTATCCCAAAGATTTTAATTAATTAGTTAATCTTCCACAAAATATTGTTAATTACCCCAATCATCCACACAATTAAGAATTATCTAAATTTACTTAAAATAATACTCACTTTTAACACTTTATACACCTTACTATCATGGTCATGTAGTACCTTGTATGGTACTAGTCCATAAATACCAGTATATTAGCTCGGGCCGTATTTCATCCCAAAATGTCAAACTTCGACGAAATTTATTTTCTTCAATTTTCTTACCCTCTCACCTTCACAAATTTACTCATCACTTGTTTGAAATAGCATAATGCTTATAATCTCAAAATAATCTCATTCCCGAACTTACGTCGATTAACTTACGACGAAACTTTAACGTACGAAAAATGCGGGATGAAATATCTCATTTTTCGACCTTCCGTCAATTTACTGATGGCATACCTTCACGTATTAAAATATGGGGTGTAACATATGCCTGGTGGTGAAGATGGACGTAAAGGCAAACCGTCAGTTCTGGCATAATTTTTTCTTTGTGAGAACCAAAGATGTAGAGGCCAACGCAGACGGCGAGACTTGGAATTATACTCGTAAGTAGCTAACCTTTCTTCGTTGAACCATTTGATTTTCTTGTCTTAGTCCGGGGTTCTGACTCTTGTTCCCTTCTTATGCAGCCACAATTATGCCCCCTCATTTGATCGAGGACATTTCTGATTGGGTTGGCCGGGTTCTCACTCACATCGTGGGAATTCACGAGTGGCTGGGCTATTTTAAGATGTTTGAGCATGCTCCTTCCCTGACTAGTGAGCTTGTATGTTTTTTTGGTCTCTTAGTCGCCTATTTATTATAGTTTTCTTTTGCGGATAGTGATAACCTTTTCCGATTTATTCTATTCCAGCCCGAGTATCTTCAAGGAGGCCGAGAGCTCCCCCTCCTGCATCCCGTAAGAGGAAAGATGCCTCCTCATCGGCGTCTATCCCACCTACGAACGCGGCTAGGCCTACTAGCTCTTTCGTTTATATTCCCTCTTCGACCGCGGCTATGTCAGCTCAGTCTTCGGCCCCATCTACCGCTGCCTCAACATCAGTTTCTTCTCCGCCTACAAATATTTTGACAGCGGAGCTTTCGACTTTCCCTTTATTTCGTCTTGTGGACGAGGAGGAGGAATCGTCGCCAAGCGATGGGAATTCGGTGCCCCACAAGAGAAGGTCGGTCGATGTTGGTGACGGGTTGCCCGGGCTGTAGATTCTATGAAGGATTATTTTACCAACCGCGCGAAGGAAACCATAATACTTGAAGATGACGTCGATCTGGCGTCTGAGGTTTCGGTATCGGCTAAGGCCGTAGAGGGCGTATCCTTTCCTTCTATGATGGCGAAAGCCGAAGGGCCGCCTGCAAGGCTTTTTGATACTTCGCGGCAAGAGGGTACATCGACCTCGTGTCCGGCTGACAGTGCTTCTTCGCCGGCTGATGGGAGAGATAAAGGCGTGGTCAAGGATGGCTATGAAACGGGCTCAGACCTTGACGCTGCAGAGTTGAGGATGATGGAAAAATGATTTACTCAGCTCGAAGTGAGGCTAGAGGGGTCTACGCGGACCATCGTGATCCCCATGGACTGTGATATGTTATAAGACACAGAGAACGTGGTCCCTACCCTTGGTCCCCTTTGTTCCGACGTGGAGGGTGAAACCCCTGCGGAGGTGGACGACGCCACCTTATCGAGCATAGCCGGCCTCAGTCTCAAGGTAAAATTTTCAAGGCTTCTTTTTCTTGTCAGCTTTGTTCAGATTTTTGGTCATCGTTTTAGTGCTTTGCCCTTGTCATTGGAGGCGTTCGTGTGTTTCACTCTCTTTCTTTTTGTGATTGCAGACCGTGATCTTTGAAATCGAAAGCACCCAAGAGGAGGAGAGGCGTAATGTTATATTCATGAAGCTTGAACGCAAATACTTTGAGTACCGTGACAAGTATCAGGAAATTTGCAGGCGCTTTGGAAGAGTGTCGCCTACGGTTGGAGGTTATTCATGGTGAGATCACCGATAAGCACAACGAGCTGGATTGGGAGGAGTTAGCTCGGTCATAGGCTTCGAGGAAGACGGAGGCCCTTGAGGTGGTGATTCGGACCCTCTATTCTGAGCGGGAGAATGACTTGGAAACGACAAGGTTAAAAGAGGAGCGACTTGATGAGAGGATCTGAGAGTTGGAGAAAGTGAATTCTAACCTCTACGACTGAGTGGCCGCCCTTGAGGATAAGAAGGCCAAGTTACTGGAGAGACCGTCCACTTCTTATACTTCGGACTACCTAATGTTCCTAGAGAGTTATACGAGGAGTGGATTCATGCCAAGGCCCAGTTGGATGCGTTTCGGGATTTGCATGTGGCGGGTTCTGTTTCTGGGGCCGCCTTTGAAGATGCTCATGTTATGGTTCGTGAAGCTCGATTCACTTGCGGGTATGATCCCGCTATGTCAAAGACCGGCGAGGATAAAGGGGACGAAGGTGTAGACCAACTTGAGAAAAATTCCTGGTATGATGTTGCATATCCTGAGGACAAAGGCGTCGATGGCGAGGGTGTTGAAGGTCAAGAGGGTGACATAGTTAAGGTCCAGGTTGGCAAGGATGCTGCAGGCGATGAAGGTGGTGGCCAGTAGTTTTCTTATTTGTCTTTTTTGTATATCTTTGTGTGTAGTTGGTGGCATCTTCATGAGCTTTTGTAAAAATATTCTAAGTATGAAATACCAACTTTGTTATTTGCATATGATTTTCTTCATGTGGTTCGTACTTGTATTTTTTTTTGTTGCTTTCGTCACTTGGTTGCCTTGATTTTCTAGCCATAATCACTTAGTTCGAGTAAGGTCTAACATATTGTATGTTTAATTATGGTCGAGGATCAGTAGGTGTTAGTTTAAATGAGGCCAAACCAAAACCTAAGTTTGATTATGGCGGAGGTCCAATAGATGTTAGTTCGAACAAGGTCGAACATAACGTATGTTTAACTATGGCCGAGAGCCAATAGATATTGGTTCAAACAAGGTCGAATATAACATATGTTTAACTATGGCCAAGGGCCAGTAGGTATTAGTCCGAACAAGGTCGAACACAACTTATGTTTAACTATGGCCGCGGTCCAATAGGTGTCAGTTGAACAAGGTCGAACATAACTTTTGTTTAACTATGGCCGAGGGTCAGTAGGTATTGGACCGAACAAGGTCGAATATAACTTATGTTTAACTATGGTCGAGTGCCAATAGGTGTTAATTCGAATGAGGTTGAATTGTATCCTAAGTTAGATTATGGTCGAGGGATAGTAGGTATTAGTTCGAACAAGGTCGAGCATAACCTACGTTTAGATATGGTTGGCCCGCAGGTGTTAGTTCGAACGAGGTCGAACATAACACACGTTTATCTATGGCCGAGGGCCAGTAGCTGTTAGTTCGAACAAGGTCGAATCATAACACATGTAAAATTATGGGTGAGGGCCAATATGTGTTAGTTCGGACAAGGTCGAACATATCCTACGTTTAATTGTGGCCGAGGGCCAGTAGGTGTTGGTTCGAACAAGGTTGAACATAACCTATGTTTAAGTATGGCTAAGGGCCAGTAGGTGTTAATTGGATTAAGGTTGAACATAACCTACATTTAATTATGGCCGAGGGCCAGTAGGTGTTAGTTTAAACAAGGTCAAACATAACCTACGTTTAGAAAGATATGCTTCTAGGTGCGGAGTTTGTCGACATCGTAAACTTTAAGCATTGTTTCCTTGCTTTTATATTTGGAGATATATAAATAATGCATTGTTTCTTTGTTCATACACTTGGAGAAATTTGCAAATTTTCGGGCATTGGCTGGTGTTCCTGTCCCAGTCCCAGTATATCTAGTCCCTTCATTGGTCGACCTAGAGAAGGCTTGAGAGGTCGAGCACTGAACTAGCTGTGTTGTGCCTCTGTTTTTGCATACTTCGACTTGAAGTATCCCCTTCGTCACCTCATTAAAAACCTCCTTGAGAAAACCCAATTGGGACAAAACTCACGTGAGGGAAAAAGGAGTACGACTTGGGGGACGCTTTATATCTTAAATGTTGAAGTACTTGAGGTGGGTAATATTCCATTTGTTCGGTAGTAGCTTTCCTTCCATTGTTTCTAGTTAGAATGACCCTTTGTTCGTTGTTTCCATGATTTTGTATGGGCAGTCCCAATTTGTTCCCAGTTTGCCTTCTCGTGGGTCTTTACTTGCTTGTCTTTTAGCGTTAAGCACGTAGTTACCGACTTTGAGGAGACTGAACTTTGTCTTTTTGTTATAATGGCGTTCTACTTGTTGTTTTTGGGCAATCATCCTTACGTAGGACATGTCTCTTCGTTCTTTGACTTCATCGAGCTCATGCATTCTGTTTTCATCGAACTCCACTTGTCTGTTTCTCGCGGGGTGGTATGGCGTTGAGAGTATTCTTTTGATATGCCACTTCTAAAACAATTAGACGACCTTCTTTCCTCTAAATTGGGGTCTGTTATCGCAGTTGATCTCTTTGAGGAGACCGAACCGGCATACAATGTTTTCCCATATGAAGGTAATCACTTCATGTTCACGTATTTGGAAGAATGCTCCTACTTCTACCCACTTAGAGAAATAGTCAGTTAAAACCAGAAGGAATCATACGTTACCTCAACCTGCCGAGAGGGGGCCCACGATGTCCATCCCAATTTGATGAATGACGAAGGGGAGGTGACCGAGTAGAGGTGTTCGCCTGCATGGTGAATCATTGGGGCATACTTTTGGTATTTCTCGCATTTTTTCACGAAGTCCGCAGCCTCTTTTTCATGGTGGGCCAGTAATACCCTGCCCGTATGAAGCATCTGAGCAAAGCCTGATTGCTAGAATAAGATCCACAATGGCCTTCGTAGACCTCTTCAAGGATACGCCGCGTCTGATTTGGGCCCAAGATTTTTTCTAGAGGGCCGTCATACGTTCTCTTGTACAAGTCGTTGTGGATGATGTTGTACTTGGCTGCTTGCATTCTCAGTTTCTTGGCCTCTTTTTTATCACCTAGGAGTACGCCATCCTCCAAGTATGTAATAATACGGTTGCGCCAGTCCCAAGTCAGGTTTATGGTTCTTACCTCGAATTGGTCTATTGACGAGTTGAGAAGGTGGACTACACTTTTGTCGTTGTAATGTTTTGGTGGCTGCGGCTAGTTTAGCGAGGCCGTCCGCCTCTGCATTCTTTGCTCGTGGGATATGATCGAGTTGACATTCGTCGAACTCGAGCAGCAGCTTATGAATTTCGGTCTGGTATTATTGTAACCTTTCTTCAAATCATTTGGCCAACCTGCCCGATAGCTCATGTTTATGCAAAATTCTTCTTAAGGGGAAAGTCATGACGACCGAGATGAGGTGACACTGGAAATATGGTCTAAGCTTTCGTGAAGCTAAAACTAAGGCCAGGGCCAGTTTTTTGAGGTTAGGGTATCTCGTCTCGGCATCAACTAGTGTTTTTCTAATGTAATAGATGGGAGACTGCGTACCTTTATTTTCTGGGACCAGGACTGCACTCACAACTACTTCGGATACAGCAAGGTAGACGACGTTCACCTGGCTCTAGTTTTGGAAGTAATGGTGGCGAAGACAAATACGCTTTAAACTCCTTCAGGGCTTGGACACACTTAGAAGTCCATTGGAGGCCATTATCCTTCTTGAGTACACCGAAGAATCTGTGGCACCTATCTGATGATCGCGAAATGAACCTTGAAAGGGAGGTGATACGGCCAGTCAACCTCAGAACCTATTTTTTGGTGGTCAAGTGTTCTGGGATCCCTTCGATAGATTTGATTTCATCAGGATTGACCTCGATTCCCCGTTGTGATACCAGGAAACCTAAAGGTTTTCCTAAGGCCACGCTGAACGCACACTTTTTGGGGTTCAGTTTCATTCTGTATCGTCTGAGTATGTCGAAGGTTTATCTTAGGTGGTCGATGTGATCTTCTTTCCTTTTGGACTTCACTAGCATGTCGTCTATGTAGACCTCCATCGTTTTGCCGAACTGGTTTTGAACATCCTTGTCACCAACCTTTGGTAAGTTTCCCCTGTGTGAGCCATTTTCTAATAGCTTTTCCATCTCTTCGCATACCGCATAATTGATCGTGGAGTTGAACTTACGCCTGAACTGCCTCACTAGGGGGTAGAATGGGTCGACGTTCAGCTTGTGCATGGTGATTTCCTTCGGGATACCCGACATATCTGCATACAAGTCTGCGTTAGTAGTTAAAAATTGACAGAATTTACCTAGTTCCTGAAGTTCGCAGCCGATGTAAGCTTTCTTGTTATGGTCTTCGGTGTCTAATTGAACGTGGTCGTGGTCTTCTATGGTCGATCCTGCAGCTTCGACCATATTGGGGTCTCTGATGACTTCCTCGCTATCGTCACATATCGACCTCGACCCTGTTGATTGCTATGCCTTTTTTTCTTTGTCCTTCATTTGTTCGAGTGACCGTGCAGTCTAGGGCGATGTTGTAGCATTCTCGGGATGTGCGTTGTTCCCCTCGTATGCTGAATATTCCCATGGAGTTGGTAATTTGATGACTTGGTATAAGATGGAAGGGATGGCTCTCATGGTATGTATCCATGGTCGCCCTATTATGGCGTTGTACATTGTGTCTTGATCCATGATGTGGAACGTGGTTTCTAGAGTGACTCCACCGGCCAGGACGGGGAATGTGATTTTGCAAGATGTTCACTCAGTAGCATTGTTAAAACTAGTTAGCGTCATGCAACGCGACACTTTCTTATCCTCGAGTTTCATTTATGCAAGTACTCGAGGGTGGATAATGCACGCGCCGCTCCTATCGTCTACCATAATGCGTCTTACATCGATATCTAAAATAAAGTAATAACAAGGGCATCATAGTGAGGGAAACCCAAATCGTTGGTATCTAACTTATCGAAGATGATACTTTCTTCTAGTTCATCATACCGCTCGTGGGTGATTGACTGTTTGAGCTTGCGGGTTGTGGTAAGACTGTTGATGGAAGCATCGTCATCACTGTCGACGATGATCATGTGGATGGTGCGGGTTGGCGAGGGTGGTTTAGGCGGTCCTTGATGTTGTTCAATCCTCTAGCAAAGTTGTTCCTTCCCCCGTCACTTAACAACTCTTTGAGGTGTCTCTGTGGTAGCATATATACGACCTCTTGTCTTAGGGTGATGCAATCCTCCGTCTTGTGCCCTTGTTCTTGGTGGAACTCGCAAAGGGAATCCTATTTTCTGGTACTCGGGTTTGACCTTATCTTTTATGTCCGCTTCACCTATGGTCTGAGCTTCTCCAAGACGTAGACTATTTTTATAGGTGACACGCAAAAATTGTGAGCGGATAATAAACGGGGCATACCTCTTTCGTTCTGGTGAGTCCCTGTCCTTGATCTGGGTGGGCCTTCTTCGTGGCAGGAGAGAGACGCAATAGCCGCTCTAACATATGGTAGATGCCATTCCCTGTTGGGTCGCGGAGCTGCGAGGTCCCTTCTGGTATCAATTCTACTATATTTTCTGGGTTTGGCCTAAACCAAGGGTCAATCGATAAGTTGGTCCATTGAGGTCGTCTTCGTCTGCTCGAACCTCGGCGCAATATGTGTTGTGTATTTCATCAAAAGTAGTTGGGGGGTACTTCATGAGCCGACTTAATAACTCTCTTGTCGCCCTCGAACCATTCTTTCTCTGCCCGTTCTGAAAGGCTATGACCTCCATCCTTTCCGATACGTTTAACATCATCCTTACTCGATTAAACCGGGCGAAGAAGTCCCTCAATCCATCTCCCGGAGACTGCTTAATAGCAAATATGTCGTTTACTCTCGCCTCGGCCTTTGGCCCCATCATGGACCATTAGAATTTGTCGGCCATATTTTTATAAGTTTTAATGGAACGTGCAAGTAGTTGTGAATACTATGTTAACGCTCCTCCTGTGATGGTTTCACCAAATGTTTTCAACAAAATGGAAGAGATTCTTTGGCGAGGTCATTGCCTTTCACGGCAGTGAGGTAGTGAGTCACATGATCCTCAGGGTCGGTCGTGCCATCATATATCTTGAGGTAGGGCGGCATTTTAAAGGTTTTTGGTATGGCATGTGGGGTGGCGTCATCACTGTACGGCTGCTCGACGAACCGACCGACATCTCTTTTCGTCAAGAGCTTAGGGACGCCCGGTATCTTATCGACCCTTTCTGGGTGTTCTCTCATTTGGTCCCGGAGTGATTTGTTCTCATTCTCCATTTCCTCCATCCTTTTAAGAATGGTTGCGAGAGTGTCCTCACCTACACTATTAATGACATTGTGAGTAATACATGTCGTTGGAGGAGGATATTATTGGTTATGCTTCTCTTCTGTTGGTTGTATGATGCAAGTCCTTGCGTTTTCTGTAGCCGTGTCCCGAGCGGGCTTATGAAGGATGCTAGCTAGCGTATCAGTTAGCCAAGCTTTAAGGAGATTTTTTATGGCTGAGGGATTCTCCTCTGCCATAGATGTGGAGGGTCCCTAACCAAGAGATTTTATGATGCTGCAATGAGGAGGGTGTGACCCATTTCGCCTAGGGGAGGCATTGGGCGTTGCATCTTCGTCCTCTTTTTCACACCTCTCATTGATGACGTTCATGAGGTTGGTTGGGAGTTCACTAATTATTCTCGTCCTTTCTTCTCTGTTAGCTGCCATATTGGATTTGTGCATACAAACAAAGGAGAATATGAAGTTATATAGTGTAAACTTCAAAGTGCAAAAATTGCTTTTAAGACTAATTAGTCTGGAGTGCAACCAATTTTTGCATGCACTTAAGACGAATTAGTCTGAAATCCAAAAATCACACTTAAGATACACTTCAGACTAATTAAACAAATTACATTCAAATTTTTGCAGGCGCTTAAGACTAATTAGTTTGAAGTGCAAATTACCGAGAAACAAAAATTTATTTTTTTGAATTTCAACAATCCAACACATGATTCAACGCGTAAATCTACTCCAATTGAACTCAAATTTGAAACATAACTTTCAAATAGTACAAATCATAAACCTCAATTATCAATTTATCTAAATAACAAAAAATCTAGCAATCCCATTGTGCAACTAAGAATAAGAAGGAGAAGAAACACTATGTAGTAATAAAGAAAGGAGAGTTATAGCAGTTTACTATCGTTAAAACACCTTAAAACCTGCTCACAAACACGAGGAGGAGGAGGAGTAGGAGGAGGAAAAAAGTGTAGAAGTAGCATCTTGTTTGAAGTTATCTTACTTTGGATACCATTTTTTTTAGAATGTATGTACAAGTTAAATGTGGCCTACGAAATATTTTTGTGTATACTCATAATCTTTTATCGTTAGATAGAAATAGCTCAAACTTAAGAAATACTCTCTTATATGTTCATGTAAAAACTATTATTATACTGTATTTGTAATGTAATTCTACGAAAAATAAATAACATAAACAGAAATATAAACGAAACAAAAGTTAATCTGAGCCCACTGAATTCACATGTTTCCTTAAGGAATTTAATCCCCTCCTAGTACCCAAGGTTATGGATTATTTCCTCCCAGGATAGAACGAATTACACACTGGTGTAGTGGTACTTCAAATCCCAGTGTTTCAGCGAAACAAAGTTCGGTAGCAAATCACACTTATTGTTTCTTTCTTTGAAGTAAAAACTATGCAGAAGAAAGGAGGAGAACTCCGAAATTCGTATGGAAAATCTGAGAGAATGAACATGTATTTATAGCCAATGTTGGGCTGAAATCTGAAGAGGTGCAACTCTTCATAATGGTTGTTTATGCAAAACGGCCATAGCATAAATGCCATAACGTAAATGGCTATTTATTGAACAATAAACCGGGAGAATTGAAGAGGGGGGTTAATTTTCAGTTACAAAACTGAAAAACGAAAAACTAATAATGAAATTGGATTTAATATTAATATTATTGAATTTAATATTAATATTCTGTTATTAAAATAGATATTTAATAATATTTTTGTTAATATTTACTATTAACAAATAAATATGGTCCAAAAATTAATCAATCAATTGACCAAAGCCGAAGCCGAGCCGAGCGAGCAACGGTGACGACGACGACGGCGCGAGGCTTGCCTTCTTCTCAACACTTTAAGAGCTAGAAGAAGAGCAATTGCTTATATACCCATCAAAACCTTCCTCCTTTTCCAATATGGGACAGTGTTCCTTCATCAAGGAGTACCAAATTTATTCGGTCAATTGATTGATTCGGATTCGGACGGTCAATTGATTGATTAACTTTTTGGACCAAATTTATTTGTTAATAGTAAATATTAATATTAAATTCAGTTGAACATCTTCAGTTTGAGCTCAACATTGGCTATAAATACTAGTATAATTCTCCTCCTTTCTTCTGCATACTTTTAACTTCAAAGAAAGCAACAGTAAGTGTGATTTGCTACCGAACTTTGTGTTCGCTGAAACACTGGGTTTGAAGTACCGCTACCCCGGTGTGTAATTCGTTCTATCCCGGGAGGAAATAATCCACAACCTTGGGTACTAGGAGGGGCTTAAATTTCTTAAGGAAACACTGTGAATTCAGTGGGCACGGATTAAATTCTATTTATTTTATATTTTTATTTATATGTTATTTTATTTTCTCAAGAATTATTTTACAAATACAGTCTACTAACAAGCTTAAGGAATTTAATTTTGTTTTCTGTATTTGGGTTTTATTTACTGTTCTGGAGATTAAAGGCTTCGTGGAGATTTTCTACTTCATTGGAGAATAAAATCTACGTGATTTCCTACTCCAGTAGTTTAAACGTTTATTAAACATTTGTTTGTATCATTCTTTTACAGAAATGACGAACGACAATGGAAACCAAGCTGTTCCGATGGTGACTGCCAATGCATCGACAAGACGAACACCGGCATTGGCACCGACGAAAAAACATAAAATTTTCCGGGATTAATTTCAAGCAGTGGCAGTAGAAGATGTTCTTCTACTTGACTAATTTAAGTCTACAGAAGTTCATTAAGTAAGATGTTCATGTCCTTCCCGGCGACTCTAGAAAATGAACGTTTCCTCGTGGCTGAGGCGTGGAAGCATTCTCATTTTCTATGCAAAAATTACATTCTTAGCGGAATGGAGGACAATCTGTATAACGTCTATAGTAATTTGGAGACGTCAAAAGAATTGTGGGTTGAGCTTGAAAGAAAATATAAAACTGAAGATGTCGAGTTGAAGAAATTCGTTGCCGCTAAATTTTTGGACTACAAAATGGTAGATAACAAATCTGTTATTACCCAAGTTCAGAAATTGCAAGTGATTATTGATGATCTCTTTGCTGAAGGTATAATTCGAATTAATATTAATGTTGAAAGTATTAATTTTATTATATCTACTAATATAATTTTCATTGAAGGTCTTGTCATCAATGAAGAATTCCAAGTTGCAACGATGATTGAGAAGTTGCCTCATTTGTGGAAGGATTTCAAAAATTACTTGAAACACAAACGCAAAGAGATGTCCCTTGAAGATCTCATTGTTCGGTTGAGAATCGAAGAGGACAACAAAGCTGCTGAAAAGAAAGGCCATGGAAACTCAACAATAATGGGAGCAAACATCGTTGGGGATGCTCCTCAGAATAACAGAAATAGGAAGACGACTTCTAAACCAAAAAATAATCCAAGCAAGAAGCGGTTCAATGAGAATTGCTACAACTGTGAAAAAGCTGGACACAGATATGTAGATTGTCGTGCTCCAAATAAAGACAAGAAGAAGGGTCAAGCAAACATGCTTGAAAAGCACAATGATGTTGATGACTTGTGTGCTATGCTTTCTGAATGCAACCTGGTGGGAAATCCTAAGGAGTGGTGGATTGATTATGGAGCCACTCGCCATGTTTGTGTTGTTAGAGAAGTTTTTGCTACATATTCTCCTGTTGGATGCGAAGAGACGCTTTCTATAGGAAATGTTGTAACTGCCAAGATTGAAGGATGTGGGAAGATATTTCTGAAAATGACTTCTGGCAAGGTGGTGACTTTGAACAACGTCCTTCGTATTCCCGAGATCAGGAAGAACTTAGTCTCTGCTGGACTTCTTGTTAAGAATGGTTTTAAGTGTGTTTTTGTATCCGATAAGGTTGTAATAAGTAAGAACGAAATATTTGTAGGAAAAGGTTACCTCACTGAGGGCCTTTTCAAGCTGAATGTAATGGTTGTTGAGAATAATAATAAAATTTCAGCTTCGTCTTACTTACTTGAGTCAAATGAATTATGGCATATATGTTTTGGTCATGTCAATTATAAAACCTTGCGGAAAATGATTAATTTGGAAGTATTGCCTAAGTTTGAATGCGACAAATCAAAATGTCAAGTATGTGTGGAATCTAAGTTTGTTAAACATCCTTATAAGTCAGTTGAAAGTAATTCAAATCCTTTAGACTTAATTCACACAGATATTTGTGACATGAAGCCAATACCATCTCGCGGTGGAAAGAAGTATTTCATAACTTTTATTGACGATAGTACTCGATATTACTATGTTACTTACTTATAGTAAAGATAAATCAATAGACGCATTCAACCAATACAAAAATGAAGTTGAAACACAACTTAACAAGAAAATCAAAATGATAAGAAGTGATAGGGGTGGTGAATATGAATATCCTTTTGAAGAAACATGTTTAGAATATGGAATTATTCATCAAACAACATCCCCTTACACGCCTCAATCCAATGAGATTGCGGAAAAAAAGAATCATTCATTAAAGGAGATGATGAACACATTGTTGATAAGTTCTGGTTTTCCACAGAACTTGTGGGGGGAAGTCATTCTTACGGCTAACCGAATACTAAATCGAGTACCCCATAGCAAAACAAAATCCATTCCATATGAAAAATGGAAAGGAAGGAACCCCAACTTGAATTATTTTAAAGTGTGAGGGTGCTTGGCAAAAATGCAAGTTCCTAAACCCAAAAGGGTTAAAATAGGACCAAAAACCGTTTATTGTGTTTTCATAGGATATGCGACCAATAGTAAAGCATATCGATTTCTGGTTCATAAATCAAAAAATTACGACATTCATAATAATACGATTATAGAATTAGATAATGCTGAGTTATATATATATATATATATCCATATAAAAAGGAATGTGAGTCGATTGGTGAAGGATCTAAACAACCTCGGGAAGAAACAAAAGAAAGTACACTTAATCAGGAGGATCCAAGACGTAGTAAACGTCAAAGAACGTCTACTTCATTTGGACCAGATTTTGTGACTTTCTTATTGGAAAATGAGCCTCAAACATTTAAAGAAGCTATGTCTTCTTCGGAATCATTGTTTTGGAAAGAGGCAGTCAATAGTGAAATAGAATCCATATTGAACAACCATACATGGGAATTGGTTNATAGTAAATGTCAAAGAACATCTACTTCATTTGAACCAGATTTTGTGACTTTCTTATTGGATAATGAGCTTCGAACATTTACAGAAGTTATGTCTTCTTCGGAATCATTGTTTTGGAAAGAGGCAATCAATAGTGAAATAGAATCCATATTGAATAACTATACATGAGAATTGGTTGATCTTCCTCCTGGAAATAAACCGTTGGGTTCTAAATGGATCTTTAAGAGGAAAAATGAAAGATGATGGCACTACTGATAAATATAAGGCAAGACTAGTGGTCAAAGGGTATAGACAACGAGAAGGTCTTGGCTATTTTGATACATACTCTCCAGTTACAAGAATTACGTCCATACGAACGTTAGTAGCGTTAGCTGCATTTTATAGTCTTGAAATTCATCAAATGGACGTTAAGACAGTCTTCTTAAATGGAGAGTTGGAGGAAGAAATCTACATGGAACAACCTGAAGGGTTTGTGGTTCCAGGTAAAGATAAGAAGGTATGTCGACTTGTTAAGTCCCTTTACAGACTAAGACAAACACCCAAGCAATGGCATGCAAAATTTGACCAAACGATGTTGTCAAATGGTTTTAAGATAAATGAATGTGATAAATGTGTGTACATTAAAAATGTTCCAAATCACATAGTCATTGTTTGCTTATATGTGTATGATATGCTGATAATGAGTAATGACATTACCAACATAAATTCTCTAAGCTATGCTAATTCGAAAGTTTGATATGAAGGACTTGGGAGTTGCTGATTTAATTTTGGGAATTAAGATCCATAAGACTCCTCAAGGTCTGGCATTGTCACAATCTCATTATATTAAGACAGTACTTGAAAAATTCAAGAAATTAGGGTTTAAAGTTGCAAAGACTTCAGTAGACGTGAATCTTGCATTAACAAATAACAAAGGCCAAAGCATATCACAATTGGATTGTGCTCGTGTGTTGGGATGCTTAATGTACATCATGAATTGTACACGACTAGATATAGCTTGTGCTATAAGTAAATTGAGTCGATACACGATCAATCCAGGTCAATCTCATTGGATGGCAATGAAACGAGTTTTGGGATATTTAGAACATACCTTGGACTTTGCTTTGCACTACAGTAAATATCCTGCGGTGATTGAGCGATACTGTGATGCAAATTGGATCACCGATTCAACTGATTCTAAATCCACAAGTGGATATGTATTCACTATTGGTGGATGAGCGGTATCTTGGAAGTCGTCCAAACAAACTTGTATTGCCCGCTCTACAATCGAGGCTGAATTCATAGCCTTAGATAAAGTCGGTGAAGAAGTTGAATGGCTCCGGAATTTCTTGGAAGACAATCCATTTTGGCCCAAACCGTTGGCACCAATATGCATACATTGTGATAGTCAAACGACAATTGGAAGGGATGGGAGCGTTATGTATAATATTAAATCTCGTCATATCCGACGAAGATATAAAACCGTTAGGCAATTACTCTCTAGAGGAATTATCACGATTGACTATGTAAATTCAAGCGATAATGTGTCGGATCCACTTATAAAAAGCCTAACTAGAGAGGTAGTTGAGAAATCATCGAGGGGAATGAGACTATGGCCGATAACAAGTCATTGTGACGGTAACTCTACCTAGAAGACTGGAGATCCCAAGATCTAGGTTCAAGGAGATCAAACAAAGTCATTAATGACGGTTCATTATTGTCAACTAAAATTTTGGTCCATTCTCATGATGAGACAATGTTCAGTACCAAGGATAAAGCATTAAGACTTTTTAATGATTTCTAAATTTTATACGGGGTATATCAAATTGCGTATCTACAGGATGACACGTTTAGGAATCACCTATGTAAGTGTGAAGTGTTAGCCGCTTCAAGGGGAATTTGTAAGGCCAATTCTCTATGCACTTATGAAACCAGGCGATGTTCATGGCTGAAACGAACACAACAATGAGAACCAAAAACGGTTAAGGGTTGGTTGTGTGACTTATGGTTGTCTAGGTATACACCAAAGTTTGACGGTTCAAAGATATCAAATCTACCGATTGACCGAGTATATCCGACATAAATTCATTGCGAAAAGTTCAAAGGGAAACCTACTTATCCAGATGCAATTAATCCTTGCTTGCGAATCACACAGTTTTTCATGCATATTTCCGTGATATAGTCATTCCCCATTCATGTGGGGGATTGTTGAGTTTTTAAGCATTAATATAGCTTAAAAGAGGGTGAATGGGAAATGGAGGGGAAATGAAATGTTTGAGTTTCGCTCCGTCACAAAGGGAGATTGTCCTATATTGGAAGAGCAAAAGGTTTTTGATGGGTATATAAACAATTGCTCTTCTTCTAGCTCTTAAAGAGTTGAGAAGAAGGCAAGCCTCGCGCCGTCTTCGTCGTCGCTCAGCTCGGCTTCGGATTCGGATTCAGTCAAATGATTGATTGATAATTTTGTAGACCAAATTTATTTGTTAATAGTAAATATTAACATAAATGTTCTTAAATATCCGTTTTAATAACAAAATATTAATATTAAATCCAACGGAATATTAAATTTATTTCCATTATCCGTTTTCCGTTTTTTGGTTTGTAACTGAAAATTAACCTCCCTCTTCAATTCCCGGTTTATTGTTGCGTAAATAGCCATTTATGTTATGGCATTATGCTATGGTCGTTTTACATAAACAATCATTCTGAAGAGTTGTACATCTTTAGTTTGAGCTAAACCTGGGCTATAAATACCAGTACAATTCTCCTCCTTTCTTCTGCATACTTTTAACTTTAAAGAAAACAACAGTAAGTGTGATTTGCTACCGAACTTTGTGTTCACTGAAACACTGTGGTTTGAAGTATCCTACACCAGTGTGTAATTCGTTCTATCCTGGAAAGAAATAATTCACAACCTTAGGTACTAGGAGGGAGTTAAATTCCTTAAGAAAATACTGTAAATTCAGTGGGCGAGGATTAAATTATTTTTATTTTATTTTCTGTTTATATGTTATTTTATTTTTTCAGAAATTATTTTACAAATAGAGTTTGCTAACAAATACAGTTTAATACAGAATTATTTTGCAACATCAATTTATCTAAAGTGAAAAGTAAAATGTGGTTTCACTTCACAATATAGAGCTTTTCCTACTTCACGCTTCTTTTTGGCTTATTGAAGAGACAATTTATTTTAAACATCAAATGATCAATCTTTCTCTCTATCAAACATAATCCAATATGAAATACTTCCTCCGGTTCATAATAAGTGATCAATTTACTTTTTTTATTTTGATCCAAAATAAGTATTTATTTATATAATTAGGAAAGAATTCAATTTATTTTTACAAAATAATCTTTATATACATTAAATATTTAATTAAGGATAGTTTAGTGTATTTTTATATAGAATTTAGTATTTTCTTAATGGGCGTGCTAAAGCAAATTGATCACTTATTATGGACCGGATGAAGTAATTAATTTACAATATATCTATATAGTTTACCTTCTTTTTTTAATTGGAGACAGAGATTTCAAACCTTTTTTTTACCAGTAATTTCAGACATTAAATTTCAATACTTAACATGTTTTCAAACTTCATCAAGAAGAGCAACTATGGATTATATTTAACATCTAAGTTCAATTTGAAAAAATAGAGTTAAGACTAATCTATCATATAACAATAAATCATCCTTCAGAGGTCAGAGCAACTGCCGAATTTCACAAACGGATGACAAAATCAAGAAAGGGAGAAGTTAGTGGAAGTCAAGGGTATGGGAGGAGTAGGGAAGATTTTTTTTATTTTATCTTTTTTTTCCAATTTTAGTTGGAAAAATAAATAATCATAATCTTTCCACCCCACCCACACCAATAACTTTCCGAATACCCTCATCTCTTTATTAGACAAATTCTCAATCAAAAGAAAAATGAAAATTTTGTAAATCAAACTCAGAAGAGTATATGGGTATGTGAAATTTAACATGACTTTCTCTATATCTCATCGCTGCGCCTATAAAAACTGTGCGCTTTATGTGTGTATTAGAAGCTGAGATCTGTGGGAAGATAAGGGCGAATATTTAAAGTTGAAAAAATGACAATGAGAAGGCACCTACTTTTGAAACCCTAATATATTCAAGAAAGTATCTCATCTAAAATGGAATAACTAAATTATCCTTAAAGTCGAGTATCCAAAGGTATAATTATAAACTCATAACTTAGTTAGAAAAAACAAACAAATACTTTAAATGATTTCTTGAATATCCAATTTTAGTGCAAATAGTCAATTGTCCTACAAGAAATAATATCTGAATTACTAATCCGTGTATAACTTATTTTCAAACCAAATTACATTTTAGTCCATCCCATTTTAAGATTATCCCAATACTATATGTAATCTAATGTAGGAGTTTTAAAGATAAATTGCTCATATTTTATAGATCTTAGAAGTGCTGGGCGTAAGCTTCAACGGGTGGTATCAACAGTTATAGCAAAATTTTAGTTTTATGTGGGATTAGACTCACTCAATAAACAGTGGAACCTAATCTCACTCAACAATGCAAGTGCTAAAACAGTGTCTCCCCACAGAAATCTCACTAGTGGTTTACACCTGCATCGTAAAATGTGATATTAAGTGGAAACAATAGATTAACCAGATGCATTAATATTCACCCCTAATCAGATTACAAATGCATTATCAAGTAGATCCTCCTCCTTCACCTTTTACCAAATCCAACTATCCAAGCACAACTGCAGGAAAATCGTAGGATAAAGCCTTGACATGCCCAAGGAAATTTGTATCAACAAATTTGACTACAAAAGTGTGCATAAATTCTGCAATAATCAGACTGACCTCCACAACACTCAGGCTACGAATTCATTAAAGAGTATCTTGACATCCATTTCCATACAACCTACTGTATTGTTTCCAATTTACAACAGAAAGCTGAGAGGATGTGCAAGTTGTTTTGGGTATCTTATGATGGAATATAGACTTCAGCTTGAAAGCGTACAATGTAAAAAGGACACACAGGTAGTGTTGGAAGCTATTTAATGGAAAACACCTTTCTATAGGGAAAATTGAGTCAATTCTAGAAGACAAAATGAACCTACAGGTGTAATCAAGAAGTAAAACCATGCCTGCATGCAGAAATGCTTGCAAGTTGACAAAATACAGAACCAAGTTGAGAAGTCCAACATGAAACAACTCCATAAATAAGTAGTAACATTTAGAGGATTACGAAGAATGGTGCAAAAATTCATTAACAAGTGAAGTTAACAGTCGTACATCTTTTGGAAATCTGTCAAAACTTAGTAGCTTAAGATTTTGTTTTTCCTCATCTATCTTATCAGCTTGCTTCAACCATGTCATTGCCCAAATTTTCCTCCAAGATTTACACATGAAAATCATCAGCTATTCAAGTCTTACAGTACTTCAACCCTAGACAAGTGCCTTCTCAGTATTCCCGCGCACTCCTAAATATAGGTTACCTGGCATATCATCTCAATGTGGAAATATGTCCACAGTATGGTTAATGAACAATATGGTTAGAAGATGAAATCCACACTCTGCTTCTAGGTTAGATAAAATAGTCTACTATCTCCGTAGGGATGACATCCCTTTAGATTGATGATGTGGTCTTTTGCCATGCATCCCACTGTCGCTCATACTCCCTTCAACGAGATCATCATGTACTTCAGAGAACTCATTTGTCCATGAGTTCAGCGGAACAAGATAACTGTCATCCTTCGAGTTCCTCCTCCTCTCTTCATACCGTTTTACATTTTCTGATATCTGATGAAAAGTCCTATTTATTTTAGCAATTCCCCTTTCAACTGGTTCGGCAACATGAGATACTGTGAACCTCATATCATCAATTATCTAAAAGACGTGACATCAGAAAACACATCAGTTGCACAGCTAGAGGGAATCAAGAATACCTAAAACAACAAAAGAAGACATCAAGGAATAAAAATCTTACTATTTCACCACTTCCAACAACTACATCACGAACACTCTGGTGGAATTTTAAACGCTTCTCTCTCTCTTCAGGCCGAGAAATGCGTATACGGGTAGACCTTTCACAGTCCTGAACTTCCTCTGGGTCTGGTGGGGTGTCCAGAGCTGCATAATCTGACAGCACAGCAACATTCCTGACACATCTTTCTCCACGCTTGTAAGGCACTGCTGGGAAAACATAAAGATGCACCACAGCAGCAATACCCATCTGTTTTTACAAGAAAAGATTAGATAATGTATTAAATAATTGTCTAACATCAGGTCACTAAATAATTTGAAACATCACAAAAAGATCTTATCCAGCTACTTCTATTGTTTGCAAAAGGTTTTCGCTTTGAGATAACAGAAGCAAAATAAATTGGTACAGATTGCCAGATCATCTAGATTATTACCCCCAAGATAATGGCTCTCGTGAGAAAGAAAACTGGGTAAAACCTCCACCCATTAAACCCTAACTACAGTCCTTTTTGACGGGGAAAACAAGGTAGTTAGGCTTTACTGGGTGATAGGAATGCAATTAAACCCTACTACATCCCTATCAGATTGAGAAGATAAACATTGATCAGGGCACATGAAGAGTATGTTCCTGCCATAAGTGACTACACAGTCTTTTCTACTCTGTTCTAAGAAGATATTTTGTGGCAGCTTATAGCAGAATTTGTGGCTTTAAGGGGTTAAACATTTCAAGTATCATTCCTAGGCTAAATACTTTTCGGGCGCTTCAATACTGCCAATGGAATTTGAAAAACTAATGGACTCATTTATTGATATCACATGTCAGAAACCCAAGCTGCAGTATTCCAATGTGGAAAACACAATCATATACATATCAGGTCTGTACAATTCCAATTTGAGCTTAAACGCATGATATATTCAGCATGTTTCTGAAGGTAACGACACTGGAAAGGCACTGTGCAGAAGTCACCTATGGTTTATATCCACATCATGGCATCACCAGGTCTTTACTCACATCAATCTCAACCTTCACCTCATCTGTCTATTAATTTGGACAACCAACACTTCAGCCAACAGATCAAGGGATGACAACCGACAAGAGCAAAGGCATAAATGCTAATCACTACTATAGGTTGGTAATTTTCAACTTTCTGTACTCCAGTGTTATAATCTTATACTTCACGAGATTAAAAATTGTTAACTAGCCCTTCAAAAGGCAATCCCGGTTCCCAGATTTATTTGTTCTAAAATGAAGGTGTTAAGCTCAAAGAGAGTGTCACCTCAATCAGTCCTGAGCAAGCTAAATTTTTAGGCTAGGCTATTGATCATAGCATCAACGCAATTTAAAGACTTGACATGTCTTTATATAATTATACTTGTCAACTGCTAGGTTTATAAATGTCATGTGCTGCCTTGGAGTATGAAGCCTACTGTTGTAGTAAGTGCATACCCCAAGAACTTTACGGGGGTTGCCCACAAAATACTGTAAAAATATAATTTTCAAAATTTAAACGTACATGTGACTTAATCCTTACTCTACCAAGTAAAATTTTATAATATAGCTCACATATATTTAGTTTAATAGGCATGTTTTTCATTTTTTGTTAATTTGTATTTGTGTTTTTTAATTTGCGATTGATTCATAAAATATACAAGGGTAGCATGAACCACTGCTACATAGATTCATTGAGGGTTATGCGTTACTTATATCAAATAGTCAGGCATTGTTGACTGGCGTATGTTTTGGGAGCCACAAAGTGTGTAGGAAAAACCCTCTTCTGCACCACATATTATTAATGTAGCAACTATAGACTACCACTATATTTGGAACCCAACACAAAACCTCTTATCCTAGTTTCAGTTTTAGCCTTATACATCATCTTAAGAAGGCCTCCGAATACTAGCAAAAAGAGAAACAGGAAACGTCTTCCTGCCTTAAGCCCCTCTGTGCAAAGAAATCCAGCGACCGTCAACAATTAGTCAATACAAAGAACACAACCCTAGAGACACAAAACTGTATCCATCATTTGTGTCTGAAAGTCCCATTTTCTTCAACACAATCATTAAAAATAACCAACATGAGCATAGACTTCCACAATATCTAATTTTCATATCAAACGAGGTAGAACTTGCTTTGCTCTACATTTTGTCAATTTTACAATCTCAAAAGCATTCCCATATAATTAAAGCGCTCTAAACAAATCGGCCTATAATCCTTTAATGTAGGAGCTCTTGTCCCAAAAGATCACAATGCCCTCATTTTTCCATTGGCTCCTAAAGCATCACCTACCTATTAGGCCGGAGCTGTCTCAAATTTCTCATCTCCCACTCTTCGATTTTTCTCGATAGGGAACAATATACATCTGTACTCCGATTAAGTACAGTGACCTGATAAGCTTATTTTCACCCTGCTGCTCAATCCCTTGCATTCCAATTCATTATCCTTATCTTCATTTTTCACTGCATTGGTACCATTACTACGTTGGCATTGACCATCATTGCTTCTTTATTACTATACGACACATTTACTCCTGCTTAAAAGTTAAGGAATTTGGCAACACTTCATTTTTCCTCCCCATGGCAAGTCAACAAGTGCCTCATAAAAGCTCTCAAACTGGGCTCCCCAATGTCTACCCAATCCAGGGACATTCTTTTTTTTTTTAAATGAGTTAAGATTTTATTTTAAAAAAACAATATTAAGCCGATACTGTGATAGTACAAAGATAATTCTGGTTATAAAACACTAGAAACCTAAGCTATCAAGCATGTCCGGCATGTTTTGAAGAAAAGGACATTTTTCCTTATCAATAATCAATATGTAAGCACTATTCAAGCGAAAAAATGTCTAGGGGCTCGGACATCAGGTTTCACCTCGAGGAAACAAAAGTAGGTACACCATGTACGCACTTTAAGGTACTAACCTGTTCCACTGTTGATATTGCACTTTTACTAGCGTCCTTTTACTCGAAGTCGTTGCTGCTCAGGGACTGCTATTTAACTGCCTAAGTTTGGCTAGTCTTCTCAAGAGGAATTAGGACTTCAAAATTTCTGATTAGTGGTCTAGACTCTAAGGAGCTGTGATGATAGGCTATAATTACGTATTTTAGTCGCTTATTACACTCTAATTTACTGCACTTTAATTGAGTTTGAGCTTTAATCGCTAGTGTTTTACACTAATTGTGTGTTTTATGCCTTGTAGGAATGATTCCGAGCTATATAGATGCTAGAGAATGAATTTAAGTGATTTGAAGCTTTGAAGTTTGAGTAAAAGCCCAAGGAATTAAGCCGGGATCGTGTTCGGGGGTAAAAATTGATAGTTGAGAACAAACGAAGACTCGATGAGGCATATTACGCACTGTCTAGTAAAATGGACATAACTTTTTGCTCCGAACTCCATTTGGGATATATAATATATGGTTGGAAAGCTAACTCAAAGGGCTACAACTTTCATGTTTTACATTTTTTCAAATTCCGAACAAAACAGGGTGAAAGACGCGGTCAAAACCGCGACCGCGGACGCGGCAGAATCAGAGAACTGGTAAATGACCGCGCCCGCGCCGCGTTTGGCCGCGAGCGTCCAGGCTTAAAAAAACAGTCCTTTTTCGCGTGGGAGAAGGTATAATTGTTTGGGTCCGACCCTACTTGGTGTATATATATACATGGGAGAACGTTATTTGAGGGATTGGACATATTTTGGACACAATTCGACCTACGGAGGCAGAGACACAATAGGAGCAAGGCGGAGAATTCTTCTACAAAGGTTTTTTTCCTTCCTCTTCCTATTTTTCATTGTTGGTTATGACTTTTAGTATTGTATTTTTACATGCTATTATGAATAGCTAATTTGTTATCTAGGGTTTTGATTGAACCTTTTGTAGGATAATTTTTTTTAATATAATTTTGCCAAAGTTTAATCTCTATTTGTTCAACTACGTTCTTGTTTTAGTTGATTGAAGGGCCCTCAATTAGTTGTTCCTATTTATTATGTATCTACTTGAGAGAGAGTGCATATTTAAGTAGTTGTTTGAACAACATCACTCCCGGAGTATAGGAGAGATCCATAACCGAGGGTTTAGAGGTTGGATTAGAGATAACGATACCTCGGGTGCAATCTAAAGTGAACTGTAATGCAATTTAGCTAGCGTAACTTGAGAGAATGTGTCTAGTAGATTATCATAATTACTTGAGAGAGATTTATGATAGCTGGAGTGTTCATGATTGATAGAGAATACTTAGGCGAAATTATAGAAGACATAGCGGGGAGGATTCCGACAATTGAGAAAATCATAACTCTAGACCTCCTTAATCTTTTCTCCAACCCGTAGTATCTTTAGTGTTAATTTACTATTTTAAATTGTTAGTTAATTAGATATAAGAATCTTAATATTTATAAGATAGGAATTGTTCGAGCTTGTCTTCTTAGCAATATTGAAGAGTTGTAGCTAAGCCTTAGTTCTATGTGGGATTCGACTCCGGACTTGTAAACCGGATTATATTTGCAACGACTGCTTTGTCCGTTTTATAAGGCATAGTTGAGCGTGATCAAGCTGTCGAGAAGCCCCTAAATCAATCTGACGGTCATCCAGGAATATATTTATGTTAATGTAGCCACACTTGAATAGTTGGGCCTTTATAAGTCCTAATCCCTTGATTGACTTCTCTCAACCAAGGGCTTCGTTAGTTGCAATTAAGTTTTGGGACCAAATAATATCGCCCTATTTTGGCGATCTTTACCTGAGCCTTCAATGTGTTTAATGCTCTTATTCTTGCTACCAAAAATCTCCTTCCACTACTCGTGCGGTGTGATCAATGCTTAGACTTGTTCTGCGATTTAAAATTTGAAAATATTTCATTTTTCGCAAACATGTCCTAGCGACGTGGATAACAGGCAGACTGATCTTTGAGAAACATAACATCTACCTCTGCTAGAATTGACTCCTTGGGTTGGAGGAATTAATTCAGTATCATATCTCTTCTGCATGAACCAGAATTTCCACCTTGCCCTCTATCTCGAGTAGGATTATAATAACTTTCTTTAAATAAGTATCTCCATTACAATTGGAATAGGCACTCTTACTCTCTCAACTTCAATGACAACATCTGATGGGATAGGCTTGGGAGACCACCGGACACGAATACATGCACACTAAAGGTGCACTCTAAGTCTTTTAAATGGCAATATGGAATCAGTCTCCAGAAATCCCAAGCACTATCACCATGTTCTGGTGTTCACGTTTCTGGTACATGTTTTGGGTGTTCAAATCACTGGCTGCTAGTAGAAGTCAGCAACCACCTGCGCAGAGACACTTTATGATTGTTCCAATACATATCACCCATCATAGTTCCTTAATCTATGGCCCACAAAGGAATTGCTTGTGATTCATCTCTTTTCCAGCAGCAACATTCCACATTCTATGCACCCATCTTCGACTTTTGTGCTAGTCAGCCTCTCTTCTTCAATGTTTATCAAAGCCAAGCAAACATATTTGCACTACTCCCCTCCCTAGGTTTGAATAAAGCTTCAAGATCAAGCACCATTATCATCTGACGTATATGGCATCTTTGACTTCAATGTGATTTTGCAGCAAAGCATTCAACGCTGCAACCTATGTATGCTTTTAACTTGTTGCCTTCTTAGCCAACTGATTAGTAAATATCTTGATTCTTGAATTTTTGTATCTTTCCGGCTAATTCTGACCAAGCTCAAATAAGTAAAACTCCAGGAAAATTGATTTGCACTTCTAGTCGTAACCGAGGATTCCACAAGAGATTGCTATATCATCATCTTATTGTTATTCACATTTATCTTGAGTTAAAAAAGAACAGAAATGATCTTCTCTTTTAGTTAGATACAGGGTTAATCTATTAGACATGACATATCTCTCTGTCAGAAATAAAAGTCTAACTAGTTTTATCTTTTTAGTTGAAGATAAAATTCTACAAATAGGACCATCGTGTACTTTGTTTAAACGATTTCAGTGATATTTATCTCTCTGTTTCTACTCCCTTTTGGTACTACATCACAAACAAGCTTCAGCAGTTATGTACCACCTATGAGTAGCTCAAAGCAAACTGTTCCATGATGCGATCAAAACGTACAAGCCCAATACTTAGGTATGTTTTGTGATATAGCTTTCGGCGTCCTCAATTTAGTTTCGTCACTCCCCTCCCCCACACTTTAACTAATTCTAGGATATCTCAATATGAGCGAGTAGAGGCATAAAGAGCCATACCAATTTATCAAAAAATTTAATCTATACAGCCTAAGAGTACTATGTCCTTCACTTTAATACACAAAAGTTCACAGCCAGACTACTCCAGCAGCTCATTGATGCCAACTGAAAAAGAGTACATATTCTACAGCAAAATTAATCATTTTTTTTCATGAACCTCTGCTGGCCCATGAAGTAGAAATCAGGCAATTATCAGTTTACAAAGATAATTACGTAAACAAAACTGACCTCAAGACAGATTATATAGTCCTGGATCCGTGTCTTCAATAGTTGTGCCAAAGAACCTTTGAATGCTCCAAATGACAAAAGAAAAGCAACAGCTATACCTTGCCACCACGTCAAGAATACAATCGACTTGAATACAAGAAACTTCGCCAATGGCTTAATCGGTGCTAATTTATTCTTGGTGACTGAATAAAACTGCACAAGGCAATATAGCGCCCAGGTCTGGCTAAAATTAAGAACAACTGCCAAATACGGATAGCTGCAAGAATTAACACTCAGATTAACGACGTGCTTATGCTCTCATGAAATTTAATATAGTGGATAAATTGAATCAGAATCAATCCAGAGGCTTGGATAGAAATCTATTGTAGAAGAGTCACGAAACAGGTGGAATAAAAACTGATATCTTTGGAGTATGACAGGAAAACCTGGTAGACTTACGCATATCTCCACTCAAATTTGCCTTCACCATAGATGCCAAGAAATTGAAAAACCATAGCCAGTAAAGCACATATCATCTTAAGTATCATCTGGAAAAAAAAAATCAATTCAGTACATAGAAGCTTGACAAAACTCTCAAATCCAGAGGCAAACTACTAGAGGGGCACATACATATTGCACTATCCCAATTTTTACTGCTTGATAAAAGTCAGGACCAAGATGCCACTCCCTGATTATGCAATTCAATGGAAAAGGATGTTCAACAACTCCATATGCATAGGCATCATCCAATAGCGGCAAGCTGGAACTTACAACACTTTGACTTTCCATAAATTCAATTGTGTTTTTCTCTCCACCTAGGTCATGTAGCTCATATGAGAACCATGTTAAAGAAACTTTATAAGAAAAGCTAGCAGAATTTTGTCCCAGTAGAGAAACACTGAGAATGGAGACAATCATATAACCCCACTGCAAAATAAGTTGCAATAGCAAAATGATTCGAGCAACATTGGGAAAAGGTTATGTGAATATAAAACACAAATATAGTGACACTATCAAACTCCAAAGGAACCTTATCATTGACTGCCTGACATCAAATTATAACTGAGTAGATCTTGCAAGAAGCTCGTAATTAAGGCACTTAACTTTTCAATGTGGGCATTTGCCATGGGACAACTTAATATGAGAAGAGGGCAACAACCTATGTCTGAAGACATACCTAAGCAGGCTATCAGATACCTCTCGAAGCAATATAATGCAAAAGCCTCGTAACAATCACGTATGATCTCACAGTTGAATGCGGCATTCGAGTCCAGTAGAGATAAGAACTGTCAGGTAAAAGCAAGAATTGTGGTCAAACGTTGAACCAATCACCTAACCAAATCACAAACATAAAGGACGACAACAAAATATTTTTTAAATTTAGGGTGATGGTCATACCCTAAGCCAAGGGTCTACCGGAAACGGCCTCTCTACCTTCTTGAAGGTAGGGGTAAGGTCTGCATACATACTACCCTCCCCGGACCACACTTGTAGGTTGTTGTTGTAGGGTGATGGTCATACCCAAAAATTAGCTGTATTACGTATAGGCTGTTGAAGGATGCACTCAATTCAAGCTGAACTTAAAATACAAGTTTTTTAACATATCTAAATGCAGATTGCACAAATGAGAAAACCTGGAGTGACTTGCATTTTCCTACTGTGAGAAAACACGGGAGAAAAATAATATTCTTGTTATTTTCAATGATACAATGAGCCCTATATATACAGTACATGTCCTACTCCTTGTACACATAGGATTAGGGTTAGTGTTATTTACTCCTATTTGACTACTTAACTAACACTCCCCT
>ML287158.1:0-21576 GCA_005239495.1 Nicotiana undulata
TATTCAACTCCGAGCCTCGGCGTCCGGAAAAATTACGACCCTTGAAGAAATGCGCTATACGTCACCTAGGGATCAAGATTAACTCAATTAACCATCCTATGGTGGCCCAAAAATCAGAAATTCAATTTTCTCAAAACCCTCTATTTTTTCCAAGCCTTCCCGTGGATTTTTATGAATTTTGGAAGTGGAAATTCCTCAAGAATGGAAGTAATAAACATGCGGAAAGCCAAAGAATTACTTACCTGGGTTATTTAGGCCGAAATCACTGCTCTGGAGCTCTTGGGGTGTGCAACAATGGAGGAAAAAATGTGTTTGGGAAGAAAATTCACGAAATGGGCCTTTTATAGAACTGCCCAGCAGTTTCCGCCCCTGCGGCCCTTGGTTCGCAAGCGCGGACTCGCACCTGCGGAAAAAGGGTCGCGCCTGCGATCTGGCCTGGGCCTTGGGGAGGTCGCGCCTGCGGACTTTTGTCCACTCCTGCGGAGCCGCGCCAGCGAGAGGAAGGCCGCTCCTGCGGCTGGAGCGGCGCCTACGAGGGATTGGCCGCTGGTGCAAGCTCGCGTCTGCGGTCACACCAGAAGCAGCCACACCAGCTATGAAATTGCTGGTTTTTGACCCCGATTGGGGTCCGAGAGACCCCTGGGCCCACCCGAGCCCTCGACAAATTACACCAACCAATCCCAAATCATATGACGGACTCGCTCGAGCTCCCAGAACACTAAAAACGTCATCCAACTAGAAATCACTCTCCAAAACCCCTTAGTTTCAAACTTAAGTTTCAAGAAAATTTCAATGGCTCACCAATACATCGAACGGGTCTATACTGCTCGGAATGACCCCAAATTTTGCGGACAAGTCATAAATGACTATACGGAACTATTGTCAGTTCTGGAATTCCATTTGGACCATGATATCATGAGGTCCAATTCCAGGCTGAATTTTAAATCTTATGAAATCTTGAATTCCAATTCAGGTGCCGAAATACTCCCGGGTCATCAGAAACCCGAGGCNNTTCCTGAACTGGCCAACACACTTCTGAATCTCGAATTACCTGCCCAAACAAGACATAAGGCACGAGTAGCCGCTATGGAAAAAGTCATTTACGGGAACGGAGTCCCAACACACAAAACGACCGGCTGGGTCGTTACAACTTCTGCTTGCAAAATATCCTAAGAACTTTTGCTTTTAAGAACTTGATTCACTTTTTCTTTGTGTGACACTTATTTCACCGGTAATACATTGAGTATTTATAGAGTCAGTTGTTGAGTACATGGTTCAATTTTGATCCAAATCTACATGGGTATATGAGTTCGACTATGACTCAACTTCCTTCTCTCTGTCCTTGCTGAAATCAACTTCAATTTTCTTTATCAGTGTGCAGCCTTTTCGTATTAGTAGACATCTTTTTAGCTATTTGATACTCAGCAATCACTGATGTCTCCTATGCATGAACGATTCTTGTGCCAACTGTTTCGTTCAGATGTGTGTGCCCTGATGGACCTGGTTCAACTTGGCAATCTTCAAAACCCATTCAGTTACATGGGCCAACAAACTCCCCCTTTTTGATGATGACAAACTATGTGCTTTTATCCTGTATACACTTCAAACACTTTGTATAGTTTTAAGCATTAATCATTGAGCACCAGGTACAATAGGTTATAAATATCACTTTTTGAAAGAAAAAAAACACACCTAGCACAACACATCTTCCCCTTTTTGGCATCATCGAAAAGTTGCAAAATGATACTTACCAAATTTGTAATACTTACTCATGGCCAAATTTAGGCAACTGCAGGTGCAAGCATGATTAATCAACATGAGAAACCAATAATGTAAGCTAAATCAGAAATTGAGACAATTTTTAAAATCAGCAAACTGCATTGATATAATACTGCACATCAAACACCAACATATTAACGCAAAAACAATCAAAACATGAGCAAAACAAAAAAAACTGAAACTGAACCCACAAAAGCTAGACATTGTCCCAAACTGGGCACTTGAAATACAACTGGGAAGCACTGGATAAACCTAAGGCTGGGAAGGTGCAGAAGAGGTTTTGGTCTTGGATTGTAGGAGAGTAAGCATTTGCTTAATAACACCCTCGTTCTTTTCTTTCTCCTTTGCTAATTCAGCCCTGAGAGCATCCCACTCAGCTTCAACCTCAATCACACGAGACTTGAAACGAAGGATCTCCATATCCTTAATTCGCTTTCCTGCACCAGAGATATTACTTTGCTGTTTACTGGCTACTTTCTAGATGAACCAGGTTAATCCATAGGAACATTGACAATATAATCGCATGATAGCAAAGTTTCCTTCCCAAAATAATCCTTGGCAGTCGCCATTTCAGCCTTCTTCACTGGAACCCCAAAATGAACAAGCACGGCTGTCAGAATAAATCCATATGGGATTGCATGAGCTTTTGTTCCATTCACAACTCTATCCAAGAGTTGGATGATGAAAGCTGGCCAATTTATTTGCCTTCCCCTATACAAGCATTCCATTAAGGTCAGATCCATATAGTTGGCAATGTGCCTTGTTTCTTGTCTGGGCAGTAGAAAGTTGATGACGAACTCGAAGAATAGCTTGTGTTCTGGCTTCATTTCACTCTTGTAGACAGGCCTAGGGTCAATCTCTTTCTCATTATCACTGAAGAACCTGGTGATGTTAATTGCTGAGGCCATCCCATCTAGACAAGGCCATATTTGCCTTGTGTAGTCCTCATATCCCTCAGCTGGTATGTCTAGAATAACACCCAGTTCCTTAGTATCAAAAGAAACTTCAATTCCTTTGACCATTGATGTGACCTTGCCGTTTTTGACAATCGCATTCCCCATGAATTCTACCAACTCAGATCTTGCCAGCCTGCCTTCCATTCGAAGGACCATGTCCTTTCAGCCCTGTACCTCTAGAGTTCCCAGCAAATATTGAATTCCAGGCTCATCTAGATCCTTCATCAGCTTACCCTTCAGAATTGTTCTTTTTCCAAACATGGTAACTCTGTCAGTAGTCACCTCTTCTATTTCCTTCTCCTCCTCCCCACTCCAGTCTGCATCAGCATCCTCCTTAGCAACAATTTTTACTTTCTTTGTCTTGGACCTGGTCCTTTTGACTGTGCTTGGAGTTGCGGCGGACACATCAGCTGACTTCTTTGAAGAAGCCTTAGCCTGTTTGGGTTTTGGTGTCCTAACCACAGCTGGAGCCAGCTGCTCCTCTTGTTGGACCAGGTCCAACGACTCTTCTTCAACAACAACAGCCTCAACAGACTCTCCAACTTTTGCTTTTCCCTTTGCTGCCCTCTTCCTCTTGCTCTCTAGCAGAGCCTTTTCTAACTTCTCTTCCTCCTCTTTTATAGAATTTCGTGTAGCACGTACATTAGGAACAGGTACCTCAGCAGAACCAACAACTTTCCTTTTCTTCAAAGGAACTGAGGATGTAGACTTCTTGGACTTTTAAGTCCTTCTTTTCTTGGGGTTATATGAGTCCCCAAACTTCTTGAGTCTTTCAGCCAAAATTTCTTCCCCAGAAGAAACGTGTTCATCAATTTCTTTCATCAAGTTCTCCAACACATCATCACCTACCTCAACTCCACTATTTCCCCCTAAGATTGTGACATCTTCTTCAAGATTTTCAAGAACAGGACCACATATAGCCAGTGTGGTACCATCCTCTCCCGATCCCCTCATATTTACATCTCCCTCGATCTCAAGAGGTTTCTCTTTCCCATATTTTCTTTGCCTTTTTGGCACATCAACATCCACCACAGACCCCACCAACACAAATCGTTGATCAGCATTGTTTATTTCAGAGATAGCATCAGAATTACCTTTCTCACCACTGGTTGAACCAGGTGCTTCATCTTCATTGGCTGATTTGAATGATTCAAGAATTTGGCTCTTGAACCAGAAGCCACAGATTTGCATGCAAGAACTTTTACACGACGAGGCTTGGGGCTGGGGTAGGGTTTGGTGTGGGTTCTGGGATTGTAGGGTGTTCAGGGGTTGTCGACTTTTTTGGAGACTCGGAACTATACACTGAAGGTCAATTTGAGTCTGATTCATAGTTTCCTCCATCATAATCTCTGTTTGGAGATGAATCAGAAGAAGCTGGTGGGGGTGACGACGTGATTTTTGAATTGTTTAGAGAGAGAAAACACAAAAGGCAGTAGAGATTGAGAGTTGAGTGTGATGACCCAAAAGGTCATCCTAAGTTATTTTAGATAAATTTGTGTTCAGAGGCCTTGAAAGACTCCATTAATCTCACCTCGATATGCATGCGCATCCCGAGCAGGTAGACGGGAAGCTTTTATGTGAAAACATGATGGAAAATGAAATTTCTAATAATTAATTTATTAAAGTTGACTCTGGTCAACCTTTTTGGAAAACGAACCTGGACCCGTGATTTGACGGTTCTGGAGGGTCCGTAGGAAAATATGGGGCTTGGGCGTATGCCCAGAATCGAATTCTGAGGTCCCAAGCCCGAGATATTTTGATGATATTTTGGTGATTTGAAAGCTTGAATGAGTTTTGCGGTTTAATCCATTGATTTTGATGATATTTTGGTGATTTGAAAGCTTGAATAAGTCTGTAGCGTGAGTTTCCAGAGGTATTCCTTGCTGACCTGCCGGGTATGCCACCTGACAGGGATATTGACTTCTGTATTGAGGTAGCTGAGGGCACTCAACCTATTTCTATTCCGCCGTATCGTATGGCTCCGCCAGAGTTGAAGGAATTAAAGTAACAATTACAGGATTTGTTGGATAAAGGCTTCATTAGGCCTAGTGTTTCTCCTTGGGGTGCTCCCATGTTGTTCGTGAAGAAGAAAGATGGTTCTATGAGGATGTGCATTGACTACCGGCAGTTGAATAAGGTTACCATTAAGAACAAGTATCCTTTGCCGAGGATTGATGATCTATTTGACCAGTTTCAGGGTGCTTCAGTGTTTTCTAAGATAGACTTGAGATCAGGTTACCATCAGCTGAGGATCAGGGCGTCTGACGTTCCTAAGACAGATTTTTGCACTCATTATGGGCACTATGATTTCTTGGTGATATCTTTTGGGTTGACTAATGCCCCCGCTGCATTCATGGAGTTGATGAACCGAGTGTTCAGGACTTATTTGGACTCGTTCGTTATTGTTTTCATTGATGATATATTCTCGCAGCCAAGAGGAGCATGAGCATCACCTTAGAGTCGTCCTCCAGACTCTGAGAGATCGGCAGTTGTACACCAAGTTTTCTAAGTGCGAGTTCTGGTTGAGTTCTGTGGCATTCTTGGGCCACGTTGTGTCGGAAGAGGGCATTCAGGTGGATCCGAAGAAGGTTTCAGCAGTTAGAGATTGGCCTAGGCCCACTTCATCTATAGAGATTCGGAGTTTCTTAGGCCTAGCAGGTTATTATCGCCGGTTCGTGGAGGGGTTTTCATCTATAGCAGCCTCGATGACCAAGTTGATGCAGAAAGGTGTTCAGTTCAAATGGTCCGAGGAGTGTGAGGCGAGCTTTCAGAAGATCAAGACAGCCTTGACCACGGTACCAGTGTTAGTATTGCCCTCAGGATCCGGACCGTATACCATGTATTGTGATGCTTCACGGGTTGGGCTTGGCGCAGTGTTGATGAAGGAAGAAAAGGTTATAGCCTATGCTTCTCGTCAGTTGAAGATTCATGAGAAGAACTATCCAGTTCATGACTTGCAGCTTACAGCTATTGTTCATGCCTTGAAGATTTGGAGGCACTATTTGTATGGGGTGCCATGTGAGGTATTCACCGATCACAAGAGTTTGCAATACTTGTTTAAGCAAAATGAGTTGAACATGAGGCAGATAAGGTGGTTAGAGTTGCTGAAGGATTATGATATTACCATTCTTTATCATCCGGGGAAGGCTAATGTGGTGGCCGATGCTTTGAGCCGGAAGTCAGTTAGCATGGGTAGTCTTGCCTATTTATCAGTTGGAGAGAGACCTCTTTCTTTAGATGTTCAGGCCCTAGCCAATCGATTTGTGAGATTGGAGGTTTTTGAGACTGGCAGTGTTTTGGCCCATACTGTGGCCCGTTCTTCATTGTATAAACGTATTCGGGCCATGAAATATGATGATCGTCATTTATGTGTTCTTAGAGATTCAGTCCGGCGCGGATGTGCCAAGCAGGTTACGGTTGATGATGAGGGAGTTTTGCGGATGCATGGCCGCATTTGTGTACCCGATGTTGAGGGTATTCCTGATTTGATACTTCAGGAGGCCCATAGTTCCCGGTATTCCATTCATCCGGGCACCGCAAAGATGTACCAGGACTTGCGGCAGCATTATTTGTGGCGTAGAATGAAGAAGGATATTGTAGCTTATGTAGCTTGGTGCTTGAACTGTCAGCAAGTTAAGTACGAGCACCAGAGACCCGGTGGTTTGATGCAGCAGATTCAGCTTCCCGAGTGGAAGTGGGAACGTATCATAATGAATTTTGTAGTTGGGCTTCCACAGACTCAGAGGATGGTTGATGTAGTATGGGTTGTTGTGGATAGGCTGACCAAGTCAGCACACTTCATTCCTGTGTTGGTTTCGTATTCAGCGGAGAAGTTGGCAAAGATCTACATGAGAGAGATTGTCAGATTGCACAGTGTGCCCTTATCTATTATATCAGATTGAGGTACTCAGTTTACCTCCCATTTCTGGAGAGTATTTTAGCGATATTTGGGCACACAGATTGAGTTGAGCACAACATTTCATCCTCAGACGGACGGACAGTCCGAGCGTACTATTCAGATTTTGGAGGATATTTTGTGAGCGTGTGTCATCGACTTTGGTGGTTCATGGGATCAGTTCTTACCCTTAGCAGAGTTTGCCTACAACAACAGTTATCAGTCGAGCATCTAGATGGATCCTTATGAGGCGTTGTATGGTAGGCGATGTCGGTCCCCAGTCAGGTGGTTTGAGCCCGGAGAGGCTAGATTGTTGGGTTTTGAGTTAGTCCAGGATGCCTTGGACAAGGTGAAGATTATTCTGGATAGACTTCTTACAGCTCAGTCCAGGCAAAAGAGTTATGCAGATCGCAGAGTTCGAGATTTGGTTTTCATGATAGGAGATCAGGTGTTTCTAAGAGTGTCGCATATGAAAGGCGTGATGAGGTTCGGAAAGAAGGGCAAGTTGAGCCCTAGGTACATTGCTCCATTTGAGATTTTGGACAAGGTAGGAGAGGTGGCCTACAGACTTGCCTTGCCACCGCATTTATCAGCTGTACATCCAGTGTTTCATGTATTTATGTTCCAGAGGTATATTGCAGATCCATCTCATGTTCTTGACTTCAGCGGTGTCCAGTTGGACAAGGATTTGACTTATGAGGAGGAGTCGGTAGCCATATTAGCTAGGCAAGTTTGTTAGTTGATATCGAAGAGTTATCCTTCAGTTCGTGTTCAGTGGAGAGGTCAGCCTGCCGAGGCGGCTACTTGGGATTCCTAGTCCGATATGAGGAGTCGTTATCCCCATCTTTTCTCAGACTCATGTACAATTTTATGTCCGTTCGAGGACGAACGTTTGTTTTAGAGGTGGAGATTGTGATGACCCAAAAGGTCATCCTAAGTTAATTTAGCTAAATCTGTGTTCCGAAGCCCTGAAAGCCTCCGTTAATCTCACCTCGATATGCGTGCGCATCCCAGGCAGGTAGCCGGGAAGCTTTTATGTGAAAACTTGATGGAAAATGAAATTTCTAATAAATAATTGATTAAAGTTGACTCTGGTCAACCTTTTTGGTAAACGGACCCGGACCCGTGATTTGACGGTTCCGGAGGGTCCGTTGGAAAATATGGGACTTGGGCGTGTTCCCGGAATCGAATTCTGAGGCCCCAAGCACGAGAAATAAATTTTTAAAGAAATTTTTTTTCTGGAAATAATAAGGACATTTGAAAATGAAATTTGATTTGGAATATGTGATACCGGGCCCCTATTATGGTTCTGGATCCCGGAACAGGTTTAATATATGTTATGTGACTTATCTGTGAAATTTGGTGTAAAACGGACTTGAAATGACGTGATTCGGATCAAAATTGGAATAATTAAGCCTTATGAAATTTTAAGAAATTTCTATGAGTTTTAGGGTTTAATCCATTGATTTTGATGATATTTTGGTGATTTGAAAGCTTGAATAAGTTCGTAGGATGATTTGAGAGTCGTGTGTGTTTTTGGTTTTGAGCCCCGATGGCTCGGGTGAGTTTCGGGTAGCTATCGGGGTGTAAAAGAGTCAACAATCTGGTGTTTTGACTGGTTTCTGGTGTCTGATATTTCCTTCAGTGCGATCACACTAGATTCCATGCGATCGCACAGAGTAATCGTGGGGTCTGGGGTCAGGGGTCAAAATGGTCAGTACTATCGCACCATTCAGTCTGCGATCGCGGAGGGGTCTCTGGGAGTTACTGTGCGGACGTGGGGTGTGGTGTGCGACCGCATAGGGTTAGCATAGGCCTGGGGGGGGTTATCATAAGACTTGTGCGATCGCGCTCATGCTTCTGCGATCGCGGAGCTTAAAGTCGCATACACTGTGCGATCGCATCCCTCCTTTCGCGATCGCACAGGTATAATTTCTCTAGCTACTTTAAAAGCTCCAAAACAGAATACTAAACGGGATTCTTCACATTTTTCACCTTCCCTTTCTTCTCCAAACCCCATTGACGACCTCCAAGCCATTCTTCTTCCATAACTACTTGGGTAAGTGATTCTAACTCTATTTTCTTCCATTTTTCTCCATCTATCACTAGAATCTAGGTCTTAAATCATGAAATCAAAGTAGAAAGTAGGGGTTTTGGGTAGAGTTAGGTTTCTGGGAATTTTGGATAATTCAACTCCAATTTGGGTTCGGATTTCAAAACAAATTATATATTCTAACTCGTGGGGGTATGGGTGATCGGGTTTTGGTCCGAGCCTCGTGTTTGGACCAAGCAGGCCCGGGGTCGAATTTTGGAAATTTTGGAAGAATGCTAGGAATTGTATATTTAGGCTATGGGATTGTAGTAATGAGTCAATATTGATATTATTAAATTGATTATGATTAGATATTATCGTTTCGGAGTCAGATTCGAGAGGAAAGGCGGTATTAGAGGCTTTAATTGCATTTTTGGACCGAGGTAAGTGTCTTGCCTAACTCTGGTGAGGGAATAGGTATTGTTCCCTATGTGTTATGTGTTTATCATGTTCAATGCATAGGTAAGGTGACGAGTACCTATGCATTGTGTGTCAAAGTATGCACGTGAGTCCATTTTGCTTAATTCCTTGTTATGGCCTCAATGGTTATCCTGTTATGAAGTAGTCCTTTTGGGAAGTTATGTCCTCGTAAGGAATTGGTTATAGCTGAGACCCTTGTCGGGGAAATGTGTTTGACTCTGGTTGTTATTCCCCGTGTCGGGTGGTTGTGAATTGAATTCCGGTAATTGATTTCCTTGCCAAGTTTGTGATTTGTTGCTGATATTACTTGGGTGAGGAAGAGAGAAAAGCACGAAGGATGATGTCGTGCCATTCATTCATATCACTCATTATTTATTTATTGCAACGTGAGGAATAGAGTAAAGCACGAAGGGTGATGATGTGCCATTCATTAATATCACTCATTATTTATTTATTGCAATGTGAGGAAGAGAGTAAAGAACGAAGGGTGATGCCGTGCCATTCATTCATATCACTCATTATTTATTTATTGCAATGTGAGGAAGACAGTAAAGCACGAAGGGTGATGCCGTGCCATTCATTCATATCATTCCTTTATTTATTATTGCACAGTGAGGAAGAGATTAAAGCACGAAGGGTGATGTCGTTCCATTAATTTCATTTATTATTGCAAAATATTTCATATATATTTACTTGTTGCATCGTGAGGACGAGAGTAAAGCACGATGGGTGATGTCGTGTCATTCATTTGTCTATTTATTTATTGTATCCAACATCTCTTTTGCTAGTTACCTGTTGCCCCCTTATTTTTCCCCGTATCCCTTGTTCATCTGTTAAATAATTGTCACTTCCTTGCTATATTTTTGGTAGAACTGTACAGGTAGATTATCGTCGTCGTGTCTAGCCTCGCCACTACTTCGGTCGGGGTTAGACTCGGCACTTGCTCAGTACATGGGGTCGGTTGTACTGATGCTACACCTGCACTTCTCTATGTTGTGCAGATCCCACAGCCGGACCCCGTGGACACTGATTGAGGGAGCATCCTTCAATCCACTTCGGAGATTACAAGGTAGACCGCAGACGTTCGTGGGCCTTGGCGTTTCCTCTATCCTTATCTTTCTATTCTGTCTTGTTTTTCTTAGTTCTAAGACAAATTATGTATTATTTCTTCAGACTTTCTATTTAGTAACCTCTTAGACAGTTCGTGAGTTAGTGACTCTAGGTGCTGGGCTATTGTAAAAGATTCGTATTATTGGTGTGTTATGTTATTTCAGAATTTATCTGCTTCCGCATTTGAAAAAAGAATATTAAATGCTTTACTTATTTCTGTATTTTAATGTTAGTACGTGAGTGAAATTGTGTACGTTGGCTTATCTAGAGGGTTCAACATTAGACGCAGTCACGGCCTGAAGGGTGGGATTTCGGGTCGTGACATTGAGTGAGTTAACAAGGTTCGACTGTTGCTTTATGCACAATGGGTAATGATGGCCTTTTTATAACTTATGGTTGGGGAGATTACAACGGAAGAGTATTAACTCAAGTGGAATTCTAATCGCTACAGAATTGTCATTGATTAGACATTGATTAGACAGTTACTTTCCCCCTAAAACTAGGCTAATCAAGTGAGATGGGACTTCTTGAAACTGGTTCAATATTTGGGTAAGTACTAGAATTGAATTTGAACCATAAATAGATAGAGTCCTACTCATATATGACTGTACTTGAATTAATACATGTATGGAGATGAGAACGTACCTTGTCAGTTATGCAAACCATCATGGACGAACCAGGTTCATCCAGGTAAAATCCTTTATTCGCCTCAACTTACAAAAATAGAGAAACATCAATAGCAACTAGGGAATAATCTTAATGCATGGAAAAAGATTATGGCAATAAAGACATAATACTGAGCAATGATTAATTTTATTAAGTACCTAATTTGAATTTTCTAGCCAAGAAAAAATTTCATTCATTTTTTTCAAAACAAAAAATTCAGTATTTTTATTTTTTATTTTTCAATTAGTTGATCTTAATTATCCATAATTCAAGCATGTTTCTCTCATAATTCTCCCTACTCAGTGCTTTGGTAAATATATCAGCAATTTGACGATCAGTAGCACAGAATTCGATTGAGATCATTCCTTTTTTATAGTTGTCCCTCATAAAATGGTGTCTAAAATCTATGTGCTTAGTTATCTTGTGATGAACCGGGTTCTTCGTCATACTAATTGCACTAGTGTTATCACATTAAATAGGAATGCATCCCACATCAATACCAAAGTCCAGGAGTTGTTGCTTGATCCAAAGCAACTGGGCACAACAAGAGGCTGCAACCACATATTCAGCCTCAGCAGTAGACAGAGCTACTGAATTTTGTTTCTTGGTGGCCCAAGATACAAGGAAAGAGACCAAAAAGTGGGCCATGCCTGAAGTACTTTTCCTTTCAACCAGGAAACCTACATAATCAGCATCAGCATATCCTACAAGGTCGAAATTACTACCTTTAGGATACCAAATGCATAAATCAGTGGTGCCTTTCAAGTATCTTAAAATTCTCTTCACTGCAGTGAGGTGGGACTTCTTTTGGATTTGCCTGAAACCTGGCACATAGTCCCACACTGAATACAATATCTGGTCTGCTGGTAGTGAGATATAGTAGAGACCCAATCATTCCTCTGTATACCTTCTGATCAATGGATGAACCAGGTTCATCCACATCCAATTTAGTAGATGTGGCTATGGGGGTGTCTATTTCCTTTGAATCTTCCATCTTGAACTTCTTGAGGAGTTCTTTCACATACTTTTGTTGATGAATCATTATTCCATGTGGGTTTTTCTTGATTTGTAAGCCTAAGAAGAAGTTTAGCTCACCCATCATACTCATTTCAAATTCACTCCCCATTAGTGTAGCAAATTCCTTGCTAAGCTTTTCAGTAGTTGCTCTGAATATTATATCATCAACATATATTTGCACAATCAGAATATCTTTCCCCTTTTCTTTTAGGAACAAAGTACTATCAATTTTGCCTCGTTTGTACCCATATTCCAGCAGAAATTTTGATAATCGCTCATACCATACTCTAGGTGCTTGTTTGAGATCATAAAGAGCCTTGTCAAGTTTATATACATGATCAGGTGACTCTTTACTTTCAAAACCTGGAGGTTGTTTGACAAATACATCTTCCTTCCAATATCCATTTAGAAAGGCACTCTTAATATCCATCTGATGGAGAGTGAATTCCATATATGCAGCAAATGCTATAAAAAGTCGGATTGCCTCCAATCTTGCCACAGAAGCAAAGGTCTCATCATAGTCAATTCCCTCTTCTTTGTTGTATCCCTGAACAACCAGTCTTGCTTTATTTCTTGTAACATTTCCATCCTCATCTAGCTTGTTCCTGAAGACCCACTTGGTGCCAATTACTGATCTGTCTAGTGGCATGGGTACCATGTGCCATACTTGACTCCTCTTAAATTGATTCAGCTCTTCTTGCATGGCAGTTACCCAGTCAGCATCTTGTAGGGCTTCACCAATATTCTTTGGTTCGATTAAGGATAGGAAGGCATCAAACGCACACAGTTTAAAGGAAGCTCTTGTTTTATTCCGGATGACAGATCTGCTATTATGTTCTCAAAAGGGTGAGAACTCTGATATCTGTGTGGTTTGAGAACTAATAGTTCACTTCTGGATAGTTCCATGTTGTTCTGTTGTTGTGGAATAGGATCAGGACCAGGAATCAAATGTTGAGTTCCCCCTGTCATGTTTCTTGGGGTGGTTGGACCTGATCCATCACATGTTCCATCTTCCATGGCTGCTTCAATCTGTTCACTGCTTCTCACCAGTCCAAGCTCCTCATCCTCTGGTTCCTTTCTCTCAGAAAGAGTGTTAGTTTCATCAAATATAACATGCACACTCTCCTTTACACACATAGTTCTTTTATTGTACACTTTATAGGCTTTACTATGTGATGAATATCCCAAGAATACTCCCTCATCACTTCTGGGATCAAATTTACCTAAGGAATCTTTGCCATTATTGTGCACATAGCATTTACATCTGAAAGCCCTAGGATGGGATATGTTAGGCTTTCTTCCTTTGAGTAATTCATAGGGAGTCTTCTCTACCAGTGGCCTGGTCATGCATCTATTGATTATATAGCAAGCAGTGTTTATTGCTTCTGCCCAGAAGTTGTGTGGTAGTTTGCTAGAAAGAAGCATGGTTCTTGCCATGTCTTCAAGAGTTCTATTCTTTCTTTCCACAACCCCATTTTGATGTGGGGTTCTAGGGGCAGAAAAGTGGTGATTGATACCATGTTCATCATAGAACTCAGCAAATTTAGCATTTTCAAATTCAGTCCCATGGTCAAATCTTATTGATGCTAGTTGATGTCCTAACTGATTTTGAGTTTTCTTAACAAATGTGATAAACATATCAAATGCTTCATCCTTAGATGCCAGAAATAAGGTCCACGTGAACCTTGAGTAATCATCAACTAACACCATCACATATTTCTTACCACATCTGCTCAAGGTTCTCATTGGACCACACAGATCCAAATGAACCAGTTCCAACGCCCTATTGGTACTGACCATTTTCTTACTTTTGAAAGAAGATCTTACCTGCTTCCCCCTTGCACGTGCCTCACAAACTTTGTCTTCCTTGAACTTAATGTTAGGGAGTCCTACCACTAAGTTCTTAGAGACTAGCTTGTTAAGTTGAGTCAGACTTGCATGACCAAGTCTTTTGTGCCACAGGAGGGGATCACTGTCCAACACACTAAGGCAAGTGAGTTCATTTTCAGACAGTGTGGACAAGTCAATGACATAGATCTTGTTCATTCTCCTTCCCTGCAATACAATCTTGTCAGTAAGCAGATTTATCACAAAATATTTTGTGGAGGTAAAAGCGACAAGGTTACCTCTGTCACATAATTGTGACACACTGATTAGGCTATATTTCAATCCATCTATCATATACACATGTTCAATTGAACGTGTGTCATCTTTACATGCCTTGTCGACCCCTATAATTTCACATTTCTTTCCGTTTACAAAGAAGACATTTCCTCCGTTGAGGTTTTCAAGTGAAAGGAATTGTTCCTTGTTTCCTGTCATATGCTTAGAGCAGCCACTTTCCAAAAAACAAATTAGGTTTCTTCCCTTCACTTGTACCTACAAAAGCAAATCAGGGGTTAGATTTAAGAACCCAAACTAGTTTGGGTCCTTTTCTATGAGAGAAAGGATGAATCAGATTTTTCCTGGCCCAGTTTGGTAGCCAGTTCTTCTTTTTAATGAATCTCTCATTTTTCTGACTGGCCTGCTCTTTTACAACACACTCATATTTGTAGTGGCCAGTCTTCCCACAATGGGTGCACATTTTATTTTCAGGGAGAGTGAGATACTTGCTTTTGGGATCCCACTTAGGCAATTGACTCCCAAAACCAAGCCCTCTCCGGTTGCTACTGTGATTCTCTTGAAGCCAAGTTAATGCATCGGAAGACTTATTCCATTTGCGTGTTCTATCAAATTCATGTTTGACTTTGCCAAGTTCTTCTTTAAGAGATTTTATCTGTTCATCCTTGGCATATATTTTATCTTTTAGTTTTCCTAAGTCTTCTTCTAACATTAAATGAGAATGATCAACCACCTTTTTACTAGATCCTAGTCTTAACTTTTAGTTTTCAAATCTTAGTTCTAGGATTTCAGTTTCGAGTGGATGGACCTGGTTCAACAAGACAGTGTTTTTCTTTTCAGATTCACTGACCCTTATTTCCAGGTCCATGCATTCTGCTTTTAGCATTGCACACTCTTTAGATAGTTGATCCTTCTCTTTGGTTGTTTCCTCAGAATCATCTATGAAGTCAAGTAGCAACTCAGAGAGTTTCTCCTTAGATAAAAACTTTATTTTAGTTTTAAGTTGTGAGATACTTACCTCTGGTTCTTCATAAGTTCCCTCATCAGATTCTCTTATTGCCATGAGAGCCTGATCTTCTGTCTCTCCATCCTCCGATTCTTCATCTGAACTTCCCCCCCAAGCAACAACCATAGCCTTTGTAGTGGTTCTCTTGGGTTGGACCAGTTCCTTCTTCCTGTTCTTTCTTTCATATCTCTCTTTCCTCCATTCTACTTCTCACTGAGGGCAGTTTTTGATGAGATGGTCAGTTTTTCCACACTTCTAGCATCCCTCATTAGCTGGCCTTTCTGGTGCCTTTGCCTTGTTGAAGTTTCCTCCCCTAGAGATGCCCTTCTTCCTCATGAGAAAGTTTCTGAATTCTTTAGTGATCATGGCCATCTCATCCTCCTCCAGATCTGCTCTTTCAGTGATCCTCAGTGCTAGACTTCTCTCCTTCTTTGGGGCATCTATCTTCATGGTTTGCCTTCTGAGTTCATAAGCAGTGAGATTTCCAATTAACTCATCCAGTCTAAGGGTTGCCATATTTTTGGATTCCTGGATAGCAGTGATCTTGCTTTCCCAGGAGATAGGCAAAACCCTTGTCAAGATCTTCTCTACCTTGTCTTCTTCAAGTATGATTCTTCCAAGAGACTTGAGTTCATTGGTCAAGGTTGTAAACCTTATGTAAATCTCTTGAATAGTCTCTCCTTCTTTCATAGTGAAGTTTTCACACTGAGAGTATAGTAGTGTACCTCTAGAGCTTTTAACTTGAGGTGTTCCTTCATGAGCTACTTGTAGGGTGTCCCAGATTTCCTTGGTTGTTGTGCAGCTTTGGATTCTACTGTATTCATCAGGACCTAGTCCACATACTAGCCACTTCTTGGCCTTGGCATTCTTCTCCCATTTCTTCAAATCTTCAGCCGTGCAGTCAGTCCTAGTCTTGGGTACATCTACACCTTCCAGCAGTCTTCTTCATTGTTGCAAGGGGTCCATCAGTGACTATGTCCCATAGTTCATAGTCCTCTCCAATAAGATGGTCCTTCATTCTATTTTTCCACCAAGAATAGTACTGGCCATTGAAGAGTGGTGGCCTTGAGGTTGATTGACCTTCCCAGTTCTCAGGTGGTGCACTCATCCTGATCTTTTCAAAGGTGTTATCCTTTTCAAGGATAACCTACTCTGATACCAATTGATGTTTTAGACTTTAATACTACACAATAATATACGTTAATTGTGCAGTACCCAATTTTCGAGTGTTGTTTAATAAGAAGAATTTGGTTCTTCTTTGTGTACTACTTTCTACTGTTGCGGAATTTTAAAGCAGTAAAGTAAAGACACAGAGATTTTTACGTGGAAAACACCTGGCTCAAAAGGTGAAAAAATCACGACCTACTCCTCAGTAGGATTTGCTCAAACACTTCACTAGAAACTCTGAGCCAAACGGACTTACAAAATAAACTCTTTTGTAATCCTAGGACTAACTTTAATCCTCTTTGTATCAACTAGCCTCTAGCTAATCTCTAAAGATTTCAAGCTAATTCTAACTTGAACAATGTGTACCTATTACAATTGCTTCTATGAAAGTTGAAAAGATACAATATTAAAATGCCTACTACAATCAACTAGACTCAATACATCAACAATGAAACTGTTTCTTCTAGTTGAACTGTAACCTTCGCACAATACTTCTGCTTGCAAAATATCCTGAGAACTTTTTCTTTTTAGAACTTGATTCACTTTGTCTTTGTGCAACACTTCTTTCAGCAGTAATACATTGAGTATTTATAGAGTCAGTTGTTGAGTACATGGTTCAGTTCTGATCCAACTCTACCTGGGTATATGAGTTCGACTATGACTCAACTTCCTTCTCTATTTCTGTCCTTGCTGAAATCAACTTCAATCTTCTTTATCAGTTTGCAACCTTTTCGTATTAGTAGACATCCTTTTAGCTCTTTGATACTCAGCAATCACTGATGTCTCCTATGCATGAACAATTCTTGTGCCAACTGTTTCGTTCAGATGTGTGTGCTCTGATGGACCTGGTTCAACTTGTCAATCTTCAAAACTCATTCAGTTACATGGGCCAACAGTTGGGACTTGCGGTATGTCTGCCTCCTTAATAACCCTATACCTCAGTACCAAAGAAGTTATTCAAACAACTTTAAATCTACAGAAGGTCTACTCAGCGCGGAAGTCACAGTTGCGGATTTTGGGGTGCTCCAGAGGGAGTAGAATGATTAGCAAGCTTCTAGACTACATGGTTCATGCCAAGATTTATCGGTATAAAGCTCTATTTTTGTGATCATTGTGTGTCAATAGAGATGAGAGTTACCTCAAAATAATAATGAAATATATATGAATAAAAGGGGTATCTCAACAGTGTTGAGTCGGCATGGTAAAAGAAAAAATTGGTCGCTGGTGTTTGTGGCAAGCCTACGAAGAGGATGATCAGCCAATGCAACCTCAATTACTTGACCCAGTTCTCATAAATTCTTTTGAAAGAGTTATTTATCGGACTCTCCATAATACGTGGCGCATAAGGTTTGAACGGTTGTGTCAGGTCATATGACGGTATCAGAATATGCCATAAGGTTTGATAAGTTAGCCCATCATACTCCTACTTCGATTCATCTAGCCAGAGATGGAGTACCCAGACTCCTTAAAGGACTCAAATATGAATGTAAAATTTTGGACGACTCAAGGCAGGTTGATACTTCATTTCGGCTAGTGATAGAAATTGTCCTAGACTTGGGAGAGTCATATTTCATCATAATACTCAAGCTACGTGCCCCATTGCATTTATAACTCAAATTACATGTCGAAGGTGGAGGTCAGACTCCTAGAGGTGGAGACCCAGCCTGTTGGTATATTTTCTATGGTAGGGCTGAGGTTGTTACATTAAATGGTGTCATTACAAGAACAATCTCTAATTATTATAAAGTGTTGATTTCCTGAACTTAATACAGTTATACGTAACTAATAAAGTTCTTCTAATATGATCTACTCTCGGGTGAGATTCTTAACTCAAAAATCTACTTGTGAGAACACTAGTATTGAGAAATTCTATGGAGATAGCTATGTCTATCATTACGTTTGCAATTTTGTTTAACGGAAAATATTTGAAAGAAGAAAATAGAATGTTTCGATTGGGGGTGTGCATATTACTTGTGGTTCAGAACTGAGGGTGAGATCCTCACATTTTGATATGATTTGGTATGTTTAAATCGGGCTACGAGCCGCGGTGAAAGTTATATAGGGACGAGGTCCTTGTGATGGAAATTCTTGTGTTTAAAGTCTCCCTTGCGAATTAAAACTTTACTATAGTACCGGTAGGGAGTCATGCATGTTAGGCTTATTCAAATATTTATGTATAAAATAATGATAATGATCATAATAATAAATGAATGAATAATAATAATAAAAGTAATACTAATAATAATTAAATAAAGAAATAAAATAATTAATTAAATATGTATAATTTGCCAAATCCGTATCAGAATTATTGAGCTTTGACCTGCGAGGTATGTACCGCCCATGTAGCATTAAATGAGACACTTTAAGTCGGGTATATTATTATGAGGTCTTCATGAATCTCACCTCGTCATCAGTATTGTGAAGGTTGAAAAGGGATTATTGTTAACGTGAAGCTGTTGATAATTCCGTAATTAGCTATGAACAACTGTTAAGAAAATAGAGGCGGTGAGTATGGGCAGCCTTGTGTATATTCCAGTTGGTGAGAGGCTGTTAGCTTCAAATATTTAGACATTAGATAATCAGTTCGTGAGGTTGGATATTTCCCCCAGCAGTGTTCTAGCTCGTACAGTCGCTCGGTCTTCTCTAATCGAGCATATCCGAAAGCGACATGATGGTGACCCACATTTGGCTGTTCTTAGGGACACAGTTCGGCACGGTGATGCCAAGCAAGTTATAGTTGGAGATGATGGTGTTTTGAGGATACAGGGTTGGATATGTGTGCCAAATGTTGATGGCCTTCGTGAGTTGATCCTTTAGGAGGCTCACAGTTCTAAGTATTCCATTCACCCAGGGGCAGCTAAAATGTACCAAGATTTGAGGCACCATTATTGGTGGAGAAGGATGAAAACGGACATTGTGGTGTATGTGGCTCGTTGCTTAAATTTTCAGCAGGTAAAGTATGAACATCAGAGACCTGGTGGTTTTCTTCGGCAGATAGAGATTCCTGAGTGGAAGTGGGAGCGTATCACTATGGACTTCGTTGTTGGACTCCCACAGACTCAGAGGAAATTTGACGCAATTTCGGTTATTGTGGATAGGCTGACTAAATCAGCACATTTCATTCCTTTGGCAAGTACTTACACTTCAGAGCGGTTGGCTGAGTTATATATTCGATAGATTGTTCGCCTTCATGGTGACCCGTCCCACGTGTTAGATTTCAATTCTGTCAAATTGGACAAAGATTTGATTTATGAGGAGGAGCCGGTTAGCTATTTTAGACCGGCAGGTTCGTCAGTTGAGGTCTAAGAGTTATCCTTCAGTTCGAGTGTAGTGGAGAGGCCATCCCGCTGAGGAAGCTACTTGGGAGTTCGAGTCGTACATGCAGAGTAGATATCCGCACTTGTTTGCAAATTCAGGTAATCTTCTATGCCCGTTCGAGGACGAACGTTGTTTTAGAGGTGGGGATTGTGATGACCCAAGGGGTCATTTTATGAATTTAGACTCCGTTCTAGGCTTATTAGCCATAAAAATACTAATTTTAAATAGCTCGATTTGTGCGCGCAGTCCGGGCGTGAAACTAGAAAGCTTTTATGTGAAAATATGAGAAATAGTGATTTCTAAAATTTAAATTTGATTATAGTTAACTTTGGTCAACATTTTGAGTAAATGGACCCATATCTGTATTCCGACGATCTCGAGAGGTCCGCAGTAAAATATGGGACTCGGGCGTATTCCCGAAAATGAATTCCGAGGTCCCAAGCCTTAGAAATCAATTTTTGAAAGAAATTATTTTGCTGAAGAATTAATGAAATAAAGAAAAGAATTAATGTTTGAAACCACTGGTATCGGGCCAGTATTTTGGTTTCGTAATCCGGTACATATGTGAAATTCGGTGAGAATCGGAGTTTATTTGACGTGATTCGGACGTCCGATTAAGAAATAGTGAAAGTTAAGTGTTCTTGAGAAAAATGATGAGTTTTGAGGTTAAATTCATAGTTTTACATGTTAGTTTCATGATTTGATCGCACGAGCAAGTCCGTATGATATTTTTAGCCTTGCGTGCATGTTTGGTTTAGAGCCCTGAGGGCTCGGGTGAGTTTCAAATAGGTTTAGGTTGTGTTGCGCTCGTTCTTTTTTATGCTTCGACATCGTTTCTTCAAGTACAAATGATATCATATTGAACAAATGAGCTCCGATTTCTGTTTTGAATGAAGTATTAGATCCGTATCGTAATTACGGGCTCGTAGCAAAAATATCATCGAATTTGGACAACGTATGAGTATTTTATGGGCATTTTACTAAAATTGCCAGATTTTTCAAGTTAATTACGAAATTGACACTCACGGCATATTAAAAATTTGCACTATTTACAAATATTAAAACCTACATATCTCCTTCATTATAAGGTCAAATTGAGTGATTCAAAATCCTAACTTGATTAAAATTTCACAAGGAATCCATTGGAAATATAAAAATAGAGTTTCAGAATCGTTTGGCACGAGAAACGAGGCAGAATAGATGATAAAAAAATATATATAAAATGGACAGACTTCTTCTTCTTCAAATTTGCGAACCCCATAGCCCTAGAAATGAATTCCTTCACCAAATATCATCCTCACATCATAGGTAATCAATTCTAAACTTTACTCTTTCAATTACTCATTGTTTTTCATCACTTTTAAATCAAAATCTAAGAATTTTCATGGTAAAAATTGAGGGTTTTGGTAGAATTAGGGAATTTTGTAAAAATCGAATCTTTACCTCGAATTGAGGTCGGATTTCTAAACTAATTGCATATTTGGGTTCGTGGGTGAATGGGTAAACGTAATTTGGTCTGAACCCCGAGTTTAGACTCCGGGGTCAGGTTTTCTCTTTTTTTAAGAAAACTTAGAAAAAAAATTAATTTTCAATAAAGTTAGTTCCTTTAGACTTAATTAATGATATTGAGTTAATTATGATTAGATTTGAGCAAGTTAGAACAAGATTCTAAAGGAAAAAGTTGTAATTGAGCAGTGAGTGGCCTGCGAAATTAAGGTAAGTATTTGGTCTAACTTTGACTTGAGGGAATAGGAATCCCCGCGTGTTTGCTATGTGAAATGCATGGGCGTGGAGTATAGGTGAGGTGACGAGTATCTATGCACCACCCAATTTCCCGTTCCCAACTTAATTGATTCTTGTCTTAATTGTTCTATGTCCATTATTATTTCTACGACTACATGGCCTTGTTATTTTATTGTTAGATATTGTTGTGGTTATTTTGGAAAGAGTATTGGTTGTTTTAGCTGGATTCCATGTGGTACAAAACGGTTGAGCATATATATATATATATATATATATATATATATAT